>JAZGTI010021221.1:0-10264 GCA_036877585.1 Botia kubotai | reverse complement strand
CACATCTGAGTTCCTCACCTCTCCACGCTTGTCCTGCTCCAGCAGGCTCTGGCCCATGGCCACGGCCTGAGCGTACGTCTCCTCGCGTGCCACGATCTCGGCCCACAGCTGCTGGTGCTGGAACAGCTGCAGATCACAGGTGGCAACGTCTCGAATGGTCTCCTGTGCCTTCATCCCACTAAGCACCTGAGAGCACCAGAGCGAGTAATCCTGTGCCTGGAGAACAAGGCAACAAAACTGAGCTCAAAATAGTTACCTACCTACCTAAGCGAATGTCTTTTTCATTGACATTAAAGTTTCCATCACCAGTCAATACTGTGAATGTGCAGCTTTGAGCACTGTGAGGGTTACCGTGTTGAGGAACAGGTAGTGGTCTTTAGCTGACCGCAGCTCGTCTTCTCTGCGCTCCATGTGCATGCGGAGTTTGTCCCAGCTCTCCACCACCTCCTGCTGCTGCTCCTGCAGCCTCTCCCGCAGCTCAGGCGAGCACATGTCCAGAATGTCATCGGTTCCATCCAACAGCTCCTGCAGCTACACATGATGAAGCAGCAGAACACCAGGATGTTTTCACAATAAAGCTGATTACAGTCAAAACTAACTGGGAATAAGGTTGTGTCACCGAAATCGAAAACCTGCCCCTGGTGTCAGGTGGTATTTCAATAAGTGCTCTCGGTACCTGTTGCTCTGTTCCAGCCAGCTCATGTACAAGAGCCTCGTGTTTTCGTAGCTGCAACAGCACCCCCTTCAGGTCTTTGGCTATATCATCAGGTATGCTTTTATACCTCTCCTGTCAGATGGGGACATGTAAGCACCAAGGCAGTTATATTTACTATAATATTTCACAGCACGATCTTAATAGCTGAACTCAATAACCTTGATCTGTCCCAACGCATCTGTGAGGTCTTTGTAGAATTTGTGACATTGCTCTGATTTTCGTAGCTTCTCTTTACGGTCTTTGGACAACTCCTCCAGATCTTCCCATGATTCTCTGTCAAAAAGTAGACTTCAGGTGTTAGCTGTAAATCACATCCATACATCTATACACTAAAGCTATAGAACTATATACACAGATCTGACACACCATAAACTCTATGCCATTATATTGTAATGTATACAATTATCAAATTACTGTATACTTATATTTTCTGTTTGCCCAATCACATGCCGCTACCTGAGTAGATTCTGCGTTTCCCGGATGAGGCGGCTCTCAGGGTGATTACTTTTGATGAGTCTGTCAGCCAACTCCTCACAGGTGTGCATCCTCTCCAGACCCACCTCCAGCTGTTTCAGGAACAGCTCGAACCTCCCGCGCAGTTGCTGTCATGAAACGACAGGTGCTTAGGACGGTTCCCGATCACGAGTACTATCTTATACTCCAAACATGGTATTTCAATTTAAATTAAGTTTAAAAAAAAATAATAACAGAAATATTTGATATAAAAAAATAAAATATGAAAATAATTCACTAGAGCACTGTTTCTTAACTAGGAAGCTGGAGCCAAATGGGGCCTCAACAGGACTAAAAATTATTTAAAATATGACAAAACAAGCATTAAAATAAGCTACAACAATGAAAAATCAAGACATTTCTTAGTGTTTGGATATTACGATCTATTTACACATCTTTCTAGACTTGTCAAGCTCTAGAATATTTTATAGCGTAGAAATTGTGTAGTGGGCAGGGCCTCAAATATTGTTGCGGACAATAAGGGGGCCTGGAAGGTTAAGGTTAAGGACCACCGCACCAGAGCTCATTGTGTTACGGTGTTATTGTGTTGGTATCAAGTACAATATTATGTAATGTGAAGGTATAAGAGACTGTCACAGATCACAAGTCTTACCAGAACATTATCATAATCGCTCCCTAAGTCATTGGAGGAGGCAGTCTGCGTCTGCTGACCAATCCAGTCCTCCAGTTCTGTAGACTCACGCTTGTATCCATGCAGATGCAGTGTTTCGTGTAGCCTCTGCTCTCTGTTTTAACAAAACATGTTTTTGTTCCACAACCAAACACTAATGCGCTTCTGTCTGCTGGTGGCGTTTTATAGACGGATTGTCGTTTTACCTGACCGTGGCTGAGTGCTGGACCTCACTTAGCTTGGATTTAATGTGGTTGTAGGGTCTGTTCAACTCCTCTAGACCGCACACACGTACGGCCTGCTTTACATTAGACTTGAGATCATCAACCTGGGCAGCTATTACTTCAATCTGCCCTTCCACTGCCTGGAGAAACACAACAGTACCAAACACATATTGACTCGCTAACCCCCTTAGCTACTGCATTAGCGAAGGCTAACAATCACTCACCTGGTGCTGTTTTATCAGACTCTGAGTTGCTAATTCAGTCTTGCCATAATCGGTGCTGACTAAAGCTGAGGATTCTGACAGGAGGGTCTCCAACTCAGCGCAGTCAAGCAAAATCTGACCACAAGAATAAAAACATTAATTTTTGTGGCTTGTGTAAGTACATAATCAAAACAAAAGTAGATTCTATAGAACTTTTACCTGTTCCCGTGTAACTGCCTTGTTAAGTTCGGCTGACCGTTTGTCACATGACTCCTCTAGCTCCTCCCACTCTGATCTCAGCTGCTCGCACCTTTGCTTCACCTCCTGACCATTCCACTGATTGGACCGGGCCATGGCTCGTCCTCTGTCCAAAACTCGCTGCAGGTACTGGCTGTGGGCGTTCACCTCTGCCTGCAGGTCCTGAAGACCATTTTGAAAGGTTTGACAGTTATATTATATAACATAGTATATTATATCTGTTTTAAGGCAACTTCACAAGAAAATTTGCAGACTCTTGCTTAAAATTATGAAAAGCAATTATGTGCGACAGTATAAAAGCCTTGCGTTACCTTGTGTTTTTGAAGCAGGCTAACTGCCCCAGCCAAAGATCTTTCATAGTTTCGAGTATCAGCTACAGGATGATGTTCTGATATCCAGTTTAGCTCTAAGTCCACATCATGGTAAAAGCTAAACAGAGCCACATCTGCCTCTAACTGGCTTCTGCGATGATCCAGAGGTTTTTGAAGAGACTTAAATCTGGCAGACAAAACAGAGGTGGAACCTTCTTGAAATACACAAAGCAGCAGAACATGCATATATCTATAATCAGATTACTGGTTGTGTTTCTTTAAAACGGCTCTTTTTCTGCATCTCATTTTTCAATATGAAAAACATCTGAAAAAAGTACAAAATCAGTTTTGTGGGGAAACAGAAAGGAGTGCTCACAGTTTGAGGTAAGCGTCAGTCTCTCTGAGAATACGCTGGGAATCGAAGTGGTTGGTGGCCAGGTGTTTGGCACGGGTGACAATGGAGTTGATTTTTTCAGCAAGTTCTTGAGCTTCTTCTTCCAGCTGCTTGTGTTCCTTCAGAAGCTGTCGGCTTGAGCGGAGGTCATGACCCCTGATGGCGTTCTGTAACATCCTCTCGATGGCCTCAATCTTCAGCTTTGCGTCCTGAAAACAAGCAGATATTTAAGAACATGCAGAAATTATCGCTCATGCTTGTTTTAATCGCATAAAGTCTTTGGGCTTCATAAAACAAAAGTTGAAGGAACATCTATGTAAATGGTTTCCTACGCAAACTGTCCCAGTCAATTTACATAAGAGTGAATTTGAGATGGACAATTTAGACAGAAACTGCTTTTGCTTATCTTTGATATGAATGAATCAGGCTCTGCTGCAGTAATAAAGAGAAAGTTTAGATACCTGAAGCAGCTCCATGAGTTGCTCCTGCTGGCCAGCCTGTCGCAGCTTGTCTCCTCTTTCGGCCATCTTCCTCTGGAGTTCGGTCCACCTTTTGCGCACGTCTCGAGTTTTTCTCTGGATGCTCTGGCTGTTGTAGTGATCCTCCGCTAACATTTCCTCTCCAGTCTAACCACATGAGATTTAAAAACGTTTTAAAACCGACAATTGTTTCGTAAAGAACACTTTAACGAAAATTCTGAAACTACCCCTTTAAAAAACATCAGGCAACAAAAAATGGGCAAACAATACATCTGCTGTGCTGCTGCACCTCAATCAGTCTGTCTATGCGGACTTGATTGGCATGCATCTCCTTCTCTGCCGCTTCGTGTTTCTTAAGCTTGCGGAGGATGTTGGTTGGATCTCTGTACGATTCATCCTCAGCGATCTCAAACTTCTCCTCCATCCACAGCAGCATCTCGTCCGCATCTCTCAAATATTCCTGTGAAAAGAAAAAGAGAATATTAAACCTGGTCTGTTTTTGAACGGTCTCCAAATTTTCAAAGCGCTCTTTAATTCTTAAGAACTTCCAACAGTATTTGAAAAACAATACGTTCAACGATCGCGCTGTAAAACGTAAACAAGTTTACCTGATACTTTTTGGAAGCCAGTAACTCAAGCCGCCTTAGCTTGCAAGTTTCTTTAAGCTTCTTGTATCGATCCTGAATGACCTTTGATCGCTGCTGAATCCTTGAAAAGCAAAATATACAAAACTGAACGAGATAACAGCACATCAAAAGGAACAGGCTAATAAAATGATGCAGTAATACAAAATGAATTATAATATGGCAAAAAGTGTTACTCACTCTCTAGTGGCAAAGTTATTCTTGCTAATGAGCTCCTGACTCTTGTCTTGAAAGAGGCTAATGGATCGCTCCAGAGCCCCAAGCAAAGCCTCAAGCTCATCTTGTCGGCCCAGTAAACTGTGAACACTGTCCACAGAGTCCTGTACAGAAACATCTTTAGACACTTGAAGGAAAACCACTATAAGAAATAAATGTAACAGCATGAACTCTTATTTACCCCCAGATCTCTGACTTTCAGTCTGGCTTCATGTCCAGAAATTGTGGCCTCTATACGATCTGCTTCCCTGTTCAGTTTTTGGAACTCCAGCTCCTGCTCAAGTCTCCTGTTGCGACTGGACCACAGTTTGTCCAACTGGTGCCACTCGACATCCAACTTTGTGAGTGTCTGCTGAACGTCTTTAGCTCCTTTCTCTCCAGGTGCCATCTTCAGAGACTCACCCAGCTTCTCCATATCCTTCAATCTGATAAAATGTTACAATCGATCATAGACACCAATTCATTTTGTATCAGAAGATAAAACACCAAACACGACTAACTTTGTTCTTTGCAGTTCGATCTCCAGCTTCAGATCCTGGTTGTCCTTCAGCAGAGCTTGAGCAGATGCTACATCAGACCCGCTCTCCTCCTCCAGAAGATGTTCCTGTGTTGCTTCAGCCCACAATAGCAAGTCTCTGGTCTGTTTCTGAAAGAGCTGCATGCGGCGTGCTTCTTCCAGCATCTGTTGCCTCTGAACAGCTTGGGCCTTCACCTGCCGCAGCAGTTCTTCCAGAGCGCACACCTCTTCCATGATGGCGGCGCTCTCTGCAGGGCTGCAGTCCTGTTTCCTGTGCCATAGCAATGGGAAGCAGTCAACATGCCGATTAAGGATTATAGAATTACTGTAACAACAGTAGGAGTGCACCTAATATTAGGATTTTTCTCCTTTACTGTAAGTTACTGTTTGTGACAGAAGGTCATGTTTTATAAATGTTTAAAGGTACTAACTGACAATAAATATAGATAACCAAAGAAAAGTGGGCTACAATCATTTTAGTAGCAAACATACATTTTGGCAACACTTTTGAGGTACTTTATTTTCCTTTCAAGGGCCTCTATGTCCCTTTCGGCTTGGGCCTGCCTGTGTTCCTCAGCCTGCAGGGCAGATGATGAGCTGCCCACATCAGGTGTGTCGAGTTGGGCTAGCCTGTCCTGGAGCTGAGCCTGGACTTCCTGGCAGGTCTGCAGAAAAGACTTCACATCAGCAGAGCTAAGTAGCTCGTGAGCCGTCTCATCCTTCAGTTTCTGAATGCGTTCCCACCTGATGATGCAAAGTAAGACACTTAAGGACCTGAAAACTTTTATGGCATAATTTTTAAGAGGCATAGACACATTTGGCCATGTTTTTCCTGTCCTATTGCTTTTACCACTTTTTAACACTATTGCATAGTATTATAACTACTGAATTTAACTTTTTTTATGTAGTGTACAAACTACAATAAGATCAAATAAAATCAGATTTATATTAGCTTTTATACCTGCGTGTCACGCTCCCAAGTCTGAGCTGAATCTCTTTCCTCTGGCTGTGCTGTTTTTTCACAAGCTCCTCCCCAAGCTTGGTGATGTCATCAAGCTGCTTTGTACCACTTGCTAGCTCGGTAAGAAAGTTCTATGTGTGGAATTAAGAGAGCAAGATTTAAGTCTTTAAACTGAGGTCCTCACAAAGCGAGCACAGTTACTCCGCTTCATAATACAGGCTGCAGGTTATAAAGGATTCATGTTGCCTTTAAGCACAAATATTGTTCTGACTTCTTTTTGGCATGTTTTCAGAAGGGAGGACTGACCTCATATTTGGCCTGAACAACTTCTAAGTTACTGGAGTTGGAAGTGAAAGTGTTAAGAACATTCTCCTTGTCCATCATCCAGGACTCAAACTCCTCACAGGCATTGTAGAACCTGTGTAGTCGAGCGGTCTCATCCAAGATCTTATTCTTGGACTAGTGGGAAAAAGTACTGTTTAAAAAATGTAAATAACCAAAAGCTTGAAATGTACTAAAAAAATTAACGAATGGGTTCTTAAGATCTTTACCAGTTTTCAGGAACAGAACTTGGAAAACACTTTAAAAAATAAAGGTTCACCTGTGCTAGACGATAAAGGCTGTTGAAATCCTGCTCCAGGTCACTTTGTGTGTTCTCTACTGTGTCTTTTTGGAAGTGTGGGTCGGGCATCGATGAGGTAGAGATTTCAGCCGTGCCGCGGCGCATCGAACGAGTGCGACGAGGACGGCTCACTTTCCTTCTTGGGCTCTCGGGCGTTCCGTTTGTCATTTTGGGTGCTGCTTCCTGCATTTGGTTCCATCAAAAGACAAGCAAAAGCTTTATTAGTAGTATGCAAAACTGCATGGCTCAGACATTAACCCAGGACGTGGAAATGAAAATGAGTTTTTGATCTATTAAGGTAGATGTTGTCTCATGGTGAAGAGACTCACAGAAGATGGCAACACTCTGATGTATGTAGAAGACACCAGTTGTTCATTTCCTTTACTGTCTCTAAGCAGCACCTTATCATCTGTTTCCCTGCTAACAATAGTCACAATTTCTCCGCGATCCCAAGTTAATTTAACACCTGAAACACAAATAATGAACTCTAGAGAGAAACTTCACATGCTTCACACAAAACCAGACTGGCAGCTTATATCAAATCTTAGCACTAAAAGGAAGCTGGTATACCTCTGTACTTAAACCTAATCATTGCTTGTTCTTGTGGCAAAGCATTGGTGAGGACTTTGCCTTCTTTGTTAGTTCTTGTCTCCTGATCTTCACCATCAGATGAATCACTATAATGGACCATTCTGCTCTGTTGGGGTTCAGCCTTCAATAAATCAGAGAGATTCAGTGTCACTGAAGCTACTCCGAAAATGACTCAGAGAGCTTTAATTATGGTATTAACATAACTTGTATTGTTTCTGTTGTACAGACTGACTCACAGTAAGAGGAGCAAGTTGGGCGGCACTCCTGGCCTGCTCTCCCAGTCTGTTCACTTCTGAAGCGTAAGCCTCCAGTTCTTTCTCCAGTCTCTGGTGACGCTGGAGCAGAGCAGCAGCGCTGGCCTCATCCTTCCCATAATCCTCATCGGTTAGAAGCGGCTTACGGTCGGCAAGCCACGAACTGGCTTCGGTAACATCGGCAAAATACTGAGAAAAAAGGAATGCTGTTTAAAACTCATTTTTTTTACTTGATCTACTGAAACCTATTTAAAAGGACCCTATGTGTTGCTCCACAAGTTCCTGTCTCCTGTACCTGCTTAATGACAATGGCTGCATTTAGTCTGTTCTTTCGAACGACAACTTGGTCTTTAAGTTGCTGCCACTGTTTCTGAAGAGTGCGAATCCACTTTTGGATGTCCTTCTCGTTGGGGTGTCTCACTCTGCACAGCTCTCGGCCTCTGGACAACACTCCAGAGCACAGAGACTCCTGTGACTGTACCTCTGCTTCCAGAGCCTGCAACACAGTCATTTTTACACAGTTTAGCATCTGTTCTATTAACAATGAGGCAACATGAATCTGTTGTTTATTATTAAAATATTACAAATCGGATAGTTCCAGTTATTGTTGCTTATTGGTAAAAATCCATGGTTTAATTGATAAAACACGATCTGTGGTATTTAATATATTTTTCTATTAAATATCACCAAACAAATATTTTAATAAACATTTAGCGATTACATTTACATAACGTCATACAGGCAAATTTAATAATACAATTAGTGAGGTAATTGTTTAATAATAATTTGATAGGCATACCTTGTGCTTCTGAACGGCCTGTTGAATTTGACTGAGGTCTCTGCCCAGTGATGCGGCCTGCAGGAGGACCCACTGCTCATAGATCCAAGCCTCTATTTCCTCACAGTCATGGAAGAACTCAAAGAGCTTCAGATGTCCCTCCAGGGCTTTCCTCCTTTTGTGAAAAACGCACACAATGTTAATCACTGTATATGGACACGTTGCTTTGTAGTCTCAGTGGAATTATGGGTAATCTGTATTCTAAACTAAGATGATTCACCTGTTCTTGCTGAGAGCCAGCAGGGCGTTGTACTGGGCGTTGAGGTCTTGAACTTCTCTCTGGACGTTTGTGGCATCTTTATGTTTCCCCTTTAAAGCACTGCTGCTAATTCCATTCAAGGCTTCTCCGAGTGAGAGGATCTGAGTGTCCAGCAGGTCCTGCTTTTGCAGCAGGACAACCACCTCTGGCAGCTGTTTCCCTATATCAGAAGATTCGACCTGGGCCTAAGAGCAGAAATATTAGAATATGGTCAAATCTGCCCTGCATTCTTAATATATTATTTATACTGTGCGGACACGTAAGGCTGTTGCCCCTCGTGCAGCATCTACAATGTATTTTCTCATTTTAATTGTGTGATAGAACTTCTCAGTAATATCTACTTGAAAAATATTGGCCCGGTTTCACAGATAGCAAAGGCTTAGATAGCCAGGAGTAGGCCTTAGTTAAATGACACAAAAGGGATTTTAATATATAAATTATTTTTTAATATAAAAAATGTCAGTGCAAGTAGCTTTCAGTTAAAACGGCTCAATCCTGCATTTTAGTCCGGGACTAAGCTTAAGCCTTGTCTATAAAACCGGATGTATCCTTTCGTCTTCAGCTAAACCAAAAGCATTTGGTGGAATTATTCATCTATGAAATACAGACTTTGGCGAAAATGATCCTGTTCACCTGTAAGTCCTGGAGGTCCAGAGAAATGAGCTCAATGTCTCTGAGGACTGCGAGCGTATTTACAACATCTCCAGCGAGCCGTTTTTGCTGCTGCAGCTGCTGAAGTAAAGCCTTCCACTTCTTCACGATTTCTGCCTGCCTGTCACGCACAAGATAATGAGATAATAGAGATAATAACTAAACATGTATCGCACACCTTAAATAAACAGTTTGCTTTGTCTCTGTAAAGGGTTAAGCTCGTTGCAACACCCACATTCCAAAGCACTGAAATCCACACAATTGTAAATCCAATTTTTCTTCCACTGTATTATAACTATGTCAAATAGCATTATAATAACTGCAACCCTCTGACCCCTCACCTGCGAATCACTTGAGCCTTGCTGTGGTAGTTCTCCCTGTCAATAACAGCAGCCATTTCACTCAAAGCACGAAAACGCGGCTCGCGGGCCAACACATCCGCCCCCAGGGCCTCCAGTCTGCGAGCTGCTGTCTCGGCCTCCTCCAGGCTCCGCAGCCCTCCCAGCTCTTGCTGTCGGATGAGTTGTAGAGTGTCCTCCAGATAGCTCTCCCTCAGCGTCGCCTTGCGGCCAAACTTCTGGGCCAGCTGTTCCAGCTGCTCCAGCCTCATCAGAGCGCTCTGTAAGTCCTGCTCTCGCTGGTGTTCCGCTCGCTCCAGCAAGGTCCAGTTCCTCTCGATGTCCCCCAAGGTCCTCCCTTCTGGAGGAATGTAGTCCCACTGGTTGTTTGCCCTCAGCTTGGTTCGCAAATTGAAGAGGTGGGCTTCAATGGCCCCTCGCTGCTGGTACTTGGGGGGCTTCTCGACAGTGCGGTATGTCTTGAAGGCGGCCACCAGGCGCTGCATCTCTCTCAGGGAGTTGGGGAAAGAACGGTCATTCAGCTCCACCACCTTGGTCTTGATCCAGCGTAGCAAGTCAGACACCATGTTCTCATACTGACCCTTCATATCATCCAGCTCTTTTAGAAGGTCCACAATCTGCAAG
>JAZGTI010021217.1:0-10266 GCA_036877585.1 Botia kubotai | reverse complement strand
CACACACACACACACACACACACACACACACACACACACACACACACACACACACACACACACACACACACACTCACACACACACACTCACACACACACACTCACACACACACGCACACATGCTGCCCAGTGGAGACAGTGAGTCATGAAACAGTGGCTGGTGAGTATATAACTGTCTCCAACTAATCTACAGTCACTGACAATGATCTCATTTCATCTAGCAGAGAGAACCTCACACAGGGCTATTCAATCTGAACACATGAAGAGGGAGTCACACACAGACAGTGATATAAGTGAACACCCAGCTAACAGGGAATGTTCTCAGAACGCTGGCTGACGTTCTCTCAAAGTTCTCTCTTAAAAATGTTCTCTGTAACGTTATAATCATAAAATGTTATTCTGAAGTTGTTAGTGGAACATTTAAAAATGTTATAACGTACATAACATTTTTATAACCCAGCAATAATGTTAATATAACGTCAAAGAAACGTTCTCACAACCTAAAATTGTGAGCTGGGTAGCAACTTTATTTATAAGACACAGAAAAAAAAGAAATGAAATGTGTTTAAATGTGTTACACACAGAAATGTGTGTGTGTTTAAAGGTGGGGCTGGGTTGGAGTGCCCACTGGTCTAAATTTAGTCCAAACAGCCAAACTGTTCACAATCACAATGTGCTCATTCTCCAGTTCCTCTACATGGACTGGACTGCAGTCTGACCACATCATTACCTTATAAGGAAGGACAGAAAGAGGGAAGAAACAGTAAGAAATAAAGACATACTGCAAGAGATGGATATCCTTCATTTGTCCGCCTGACTATGTTTCATGTACGGTAAAGCGTTCATGGTTTTCTATTGACAAAGACCTTGACTAAACACATATGCGCTACGATATAACGGACCCTTTAATTTTTATGCATTTGATTCCACGCTCACAAGTCGGAGAGTTTTAAAAAAAATCAGGCCACACTAGAATCAAAATCAGCTGATGAAGCTTTTGATAAAACTTCTACTGTCTGTACAAAGTTACAGCCAATATTTTGTCTCTTGTGATAAACACATTAAGCTGGCAAAGTACTGTTTACATGGAGCAGACTCCACCCACAGAAATGACATCAGTAAACCATAACTGGAAGATCATCTGTCAAAAACAAACATGTAGAGGGGTGGGGCGCATGTAGAAGTTTGCGAATTATAGGCATTCTACATATACCGGCCAGGTTTTCAGTAGACTCTGAAAACCTATGACACAGCATTACGTTTTTGAAAATATTCCCAGAACACAGCTCCTGGGATCTGACACAAAAACAGATCTCAGACTGATGACTTACAGTCACAGTCTGTCGCTAGTCGACAGCTGACTCACACACACACACACACACATGTTTACTTATCTATTTAAATGGGGACATTTCATACACTTCTACTGTTTTATACACAGCTAGTTAAAAACTAAATAACAATATAAACAATATAAGCTAACCTTAACCCACACTCGTTTTTACAATAAAAAATAAAATGTCATTTACTATATTTTTATAGCATTTTTACAAATGAGGACACCCCAAAAAAAAAAACATTTTGCTCAGATTTGTCTGGTTTTGTCTGACTCTTGGGTACAAATGTGTCCCCAATATATGGTTAAGTAAACACGCACGCACACACTTAGTCTCGCATGACCTACACCACTGGTTACACAATGTTTCAGCAGCTGAATAAACAAGTGTTTCTCAAACGAACAAAAACCATGGAGGTCACTTTGTTGAGGAGACGAGAGCCAATCAGCTTTGAGATCCATCGAGACCAAACACAAACCTCAAGGCCTCAGTCTACCGCAACGCAGACAAACAGAAGCACCTGGCCTTTCTAGGTCCGAGCCGAGCTTATTTCTTATGGACCAAGACAACCACCTTTAATGAAATCACTCCTGTCAGAATTTGCCTTCATTTAAATTTGAAACGAAATTCAAATCTGGGTGATGTCACAGGTGTAATCGTCCAGTGTGGATTCGTCCAAGCTCAGACTCATGAAGACCATCACATCATATCACATTACAATCACATTATATCACAGAGCATGAAAGATGTAAAACTCTGTCAGTTCAAGTCCCGCACTTCTACACAGCCGACACTAAACCTGCAATTACACACACTTCATCATCTCCTCTCTCTACCTGAAGCTAAACAACCCGGACAGCATCCCTCCAGTCCTGCAGTATCAGGTTACACAGTCGCACAGGTGTGTGGTTTATAAACAAAGTGAATGACAAAGGACAACCACCACCACCACCAAAAGAATAACAAAATGCATTCACTGGTAGTCAAATTGACCCAGCTCCATTTTTTCAATCTTTATCTTCAGAATAAATATTGAACAATTCATATTTTCATATTTAAATATTGAACCTCTTCAATATTTAAGGGCAGCCGAGGGAACTATCACTTCTGCGTCAACACTACATTCTATATTAGTCCATCATGTACACGTTCCTATATCCTGCAAATCGTACGTTAACAACAACGTCTTTGAGCGATGTTTGACCGACGCAACCTTTTCAACAAAAAATATAAAATAAAATCATGCTAACAACGTTCTACACGCTAGACAAAAGGATCAAACTTTCTCACTGTACTAAGACGGCAGTGCAGGGCTGTGTTCAGTTAAACAGACTGTAAACTGATCTGACTGGGGTACGAGGAGATGTTTCAAAGTAAAAACAGTCCCTCAGACTGCTCTTGCAGCGCAGGCATTTGAATCCCAAAGGCCAAAAACGTGTCCTTTTGTCTCCATTATTTCTTCATCTGTGTGTGAACACCCACAAACACACACAAACATTCTCTAATCAACATATTTTCAAGCCAAGTAAACAAACACATCAGTGTTTCCCCTCCAATCACTGGAAGCATTTACATGTCAATGTTTACAAAAAGTTTCATTCTTGGCAGCTGATCAGAGACTGAACTGTATGTTTAATAAGGTGGAACTGGACAGAAATGTGCCCAGACTGACTGCTAGCTCGGGTTCTAAAATAGAAGCTATGAAACATGAAAAGAAAGGTTTTTGGGTTCCTTTGATTGCTTGAAAGATAAATCAACATATTACACACTACAGCGTCTTGAGTGTAAAGGTGCAGAGGTTCCTTTAAACACACACACACACACACACACACAACTACCAGCTATAAAAATAAGGTCAAACTACAGTTTCAGCTTTAAAAACAGTGATTAAAGTGTAACCCTTTTAACAGTCCGCAGTGAACAAATGCTGGCATCAGCTTTACATCAAAACAGAACACTGACAACATGTACAGCACAAACAATAATTAATCCAAAGGGGCAATCAAAACACAGCAAGGGTTACTGCGCCTGCATCATTAGCGCCTGGACCCTAAAAGCACCTGAGTGTGTTCAGTATCTCTTTATAGAGCAAATATTCCCACTGTCATCTGGCCCAGGGTACAGGCTGTAGAGCTAGAGTTAACACCTTATGTACACTAAGGTGAACTGATGCTAGGGTTCTGTGGTTGGTTGCTAGGGTGTTGCTATGTGTTTGCTAATGTCTTTTATTAATGTCAAGCCATGAGGTGCCTTGGCTGTTATGGGTCGTTGCTAGGTCCCCCCAACAAAACACATAATTTGAGGTCATTTAGGGTCAGACGGTGCAAGATGGTGTTGATGAGTGTAATGCTTGTTTTAAGAAGCAACTCTAAATTATGATCATTTAAAACATTCTTGGATGGCAACCATCCAATCTCAGCAAAAATCTCAGTAAAAAATGGAAATCAGATAACCACGAGAGGCAGTTTACGCAGCATCATGCTCTAGAGAAATCACATCAATTTAATGGACGCTGATCTTATTAAACGTGAACCCTCAATCTAAACTCTATTAGACAACAGTGCACAATAAACAGACTCCTAAAGAAAACCACAGAACTCCCACCAGTGTGATTTAAGTTCATATTCAGCTGCACAGGAAGTGTGTTGGGCCTTTTAAAATGCATTATATACCAACACATAAAGCCGTGTGTATCTGGCTGCTTTTCTGTGATCAAAGCAAAAACCTGAACATGCCTGCTGGAAATGCGGCCGGCAGGTGTGGCTGTACGAGGGAGGGAGGGATGGAGGGAGAAGACTGCATTATCAGCAGCTTGCAGGGGCAAGGTTTCCCTCGTTTCTATGGCAACAAAGGGGCTGGTCCCGTTGTGCGGTGTAAAAAGGTGAAACAAAGATGCATCGCAGGCAGGCTGTTAATTATGAATGAGAGAGAAATAAACAGAGAGAAAGGGAGAGAGGTCACCACCATTATCTTTCTATTGCAGCGTGTGTACACTCTTGAACAAGTCTAATGAAAGACTGGTTTTACGCAGGTGCCATGGAAACAAAACACACCGCGCAAGCAGCATCACCGAAGCTCGTGGGTTCAGTCAGATATCATCAGCTGAATGAAGGCGACCTGTGATCTCTCCTCATGTCATTAAAGTCACCACAGCAGGTGAACCCACCCACAGGTTTCAACCCTAATCGTACCGATTCCGGATGCTGATTTCCCATGTCATCATCATTTCCGACAGCTGCAGGAAATTCACGCTCAAATATATCATGCAAGCGCCTGGACACAATCATTTCCGGATTGACCCATTCATAAAATCACACCACACGAGATCAGTATGGCTGAAGGTTATGACATGACATCATACATCATACTACAGCGTTTACACTTTATCACTTTAAGACAACCTATTCAAGTACAGCATATTGCATGATGAGAATGTATTAATATACATAAATATAACATAAGGAAAGGAAAGATAAGGAGGAAACGCTAAAGATCTATTTAACCTAACAATCTATAATAAGTGAAAGCCCTCTGAATTGTAAAGGGTGTCATTTTTCAATATTCAAATCCTTTTAATAATATTCTTATAATACGCAGATACCTATAGAAGCTATAGGTTGATTTTGTTCCAAGCGTAAACACGTTGGGGCTTTCAAAACACTGATATATCTTTGAGATCAGCCCAGCATAACATTATGACATCAGCCCAGCATAACATTATGACATCAGCCCAGCATAACATTATGAGATCAGCCCAGCATAACATTATGATCAGAGTGACACTTCATCTTTAGACATGTGACTCCCCCCCCAGTGTTTTACTGGATTGTTTCAACAGACAGCGATGACCTATAGGCATAGACACTTCCATGGTGACAAAAGCTGCACTAATGTTCACCGAATTATTAATTGCAGTCCATTAAATGCAGCAGAGTCATCCTTTAATTAAAGCCTCAGGAGTCACAAACGCCTGGTCATCATTTTCACATCCATGTACGCCAGGGTTTTAATGCATCGGTAGTTCTGTAACCATGAGGTTCAGCGAGGACAGTTTGCGTCACGCTTCCGAACACAACTCACATCCCAAACATCCACCATTTGAAGCCCCCCTTCCGTTCCTCTTTTCCGTAATTCTCTCCCCTCCTCCGCTCCCTTTCTCTCCCTCTTTTTCAGTCCAGGAGTTTTCCCGCTCTGCCAGGCCTTTCGAGGGAGGAGTAAAGAAAAGAAAAGCAGGAGAATGATGGGCAGCGGGGTTCCCAGCAGAAAAGAGGAATTCGAATCATTCCTGTCGGATTACTCAGAGATGCAGAGGAGGACAAGATTTACCGGAAAACTGTTCCCCAAATAACATTGTTTAGTCTGGAGACAGCAGCAAACCATCAACAAATAAATATAAACTAGATTCAGACACTATTACTGGTACAGAATAAGGGCGGGGATAGTTATTACAGTCAACATATCAGATTCGTCTGTGGAGTCTATAAGAAACACTGTCTATAAGACAAATGTCGCAGTACAGCATAAAACAATGAACGGCGCGTTACGTGTATGCGAAACACAAATGTCCTCGTCCAACAGAGATTTATTGCGCTCTAATGCAATACATTTGGACCCTTTTGGCACCGTTTAATCCAAGTCTGCACTATTCGGTATCCTGGACCGGACGGATTTCCTGCCGCAACTCTGAACTGCAGATTTGCATTGTCTCTCTCATCCGACCTCGCCGTGCTCCTCAAACCCCCATAATCTGTGCGTTTAACTGCGATTAAAATACTGTCATATAACATCATGTGAACGTATATAAAAGAGCAAACAGACAGATTGGGAGTGATATTGAATTATACTGGGAATACGCCTGCGCCCATTTGACGTTCGCATGGACAACACTGTCATCGTTCACTCATATTGTAAAAACAACATGACCTTATCATATTTGTGACGTTGTTTTAGATATATTACGTCAGACTAAAAATAATGCAAAAAAATTATATTTTACAGTATTTGATAACGTTTTATATTGGGACTAGAATTAAAGGTGAAAGATCAAAAAAGCCCGTAGTTTGTGGTTTAAATGTTAAATGTGATCAAAAGCTGTCATCAAGTTTCAGAAATCAAAGTTTATCTTCACTTAAATAAAACTCTTACCTTCACAAAAAGCTCGATGAGGGCTTCGTTATCCCCCTTTACACCGTTGTGAGGTACCGAGAGAGACATCCCGAACTTTTGCCGTTACCTGTTATTTCTTCACTCAGGGCAGAAAGTTTTCCAGCACCCTCTTTCAACGCCTCCCTCTTTCCCGAACCGAGTGTCCCGAGTGCGGCGTCTCACCAAACGCAAACCGTGAAAGCGACCGTTAAACACCGAAAATCTGCTTCTCTTTTCCCAAATCAGTATCCACGAGGTCCAGCCGTCTAGAAACAACCAGCCCGATAAAATCCGCTACGTCTCCTCCGTTGCTGCTGCTGCTGCTGCTCGCGGGATGGCGACGACGAGAAAAAAAACCAACGGGAGTATTTAAGGCAGTGACGTCATGCGCAGAGTGACCCGAACGCGCGCGAGTGGGCAGAACGCGTGTGGCGCGCGCAGAGTCGGTACAAAAGACCAACCCGCGCGCGCTACATCCTCGAGATTCCTGACCGGTTTCATATTGCAGCGAAATCGGCGCAGAATTTCGTCCGCCCTTTATCATAACGATGACTACGTCGCATATTAGAGAAAAATAAGTGTAAGGGACAGTGGACGATATCCTGGCCTGATGTTTCCCTCATATGTATTTTATATTGTATCTTTTAATGTGTTCTGGCAAAAAGAAACACTTAAACTGAAAATTAAAAAAGGTTTCAGAATTTTCTTGTACAATATTTACCCTAACAATTCAGTTAAAACGTACAAAATTGCGTTAATTCTGGTATATCATTTGGTAAAAGGACTGTACGACAGAATAAGGGCTGGCCTGGTCCCAGAGTTAAGAGTGGGGTATAGAACAGGTTAGGGAGACAGTAGGTTCCAGTTTAGATGCAGATTAAATATAGAAACTACTTCTTAGCCAAGGATTGAACTTAATCTGTGGTTATCTGGTAAAACCTGGCGAGCATGGCGAGTACAATAGCAGGCAGTTCCTTATGATTATCATCTTAATGGTTATGTGCAATTTAAGAATATTAAACATTTTTGTTCGATCTTGATCAAACAAAACAAGCTGATCAAACATACACTGCCAGGGAAATTTGGTTAATCATATCTGGTAGAACATTGCTTAGTTCTTTCTAGACACTAATATTCAAATGTTTTCATTGTTTGTCTGTTTTTAATCAGCTGTTTTCCATAATGCAGTGTGCTGGAAGATCATTGTTATTAGCGGAGTCCTCTACCACTTAGTTTGATCTCAAGGGACAGTTCTCCATGTTAAACTCTAATGCATTCCCACGACGACCTGTGGCCAGTTAGGAAGCAGGTGTCGCTATAAAACAACAACCAGGGCATAAATAACATTGCCTTGGGCTGTTTTTGTAGATCAGTCCTTGTTAATCATGTTACTTTTGTTCTTACACAATAAGGACTCACTAAGCTTTGGCTACTGAAGTTGCCAAGGTGACAAAAACAAGATAATACAGCATACAGCAGCTGATTATCATGTCATCACCAGGCGAAGGACTCCTAGAAACGATACTCCTGAAACTCTTAAACAAATGCTGCCTGATGGTCAAGCGCTACAATGCTGGTCCGGTTTGTCATTTACAATCTCAAATTAGTTGTGTTTAAAGAATCCTCTAATTCTCAATTACAAGGAAATAATTGAGTCGGATTAAATGTGGAAATGATGCAAATGCATTGAAACAACGAGACGCATTATTTTCTTTTTATTTTAATGTGACTTTGTTCAAAGCCAGAATTTACTGCAGGGTGCAACAATCTTAAAACAACTTAGGTTACAAAAAATAAAAAGCAAAAAAGGATGAAAACAGACAGTTCTGATTTGTTCTCATGTGCACAGTGGAGCTTTCGAGTGGCGACACATTGCTCAGGTGAACAGAGAGCAGCCTGCCAGGTCAGCTCACTGGGTGTTTTGGTTTCTAGATCATGCACACAAGAGGACAAACATCCTGGAGGTCTGCTGTCCATGCAAACACAACTCTCGTAAAAAGTCCTGCTGACGTTAAGAGATAATCCATAGGCTAATTGACGTATGCTATTAACTTAGAACTGCAAATGAGCTTTCCTCGTACGTTTCATCACAGCAGTACATAAGCAACGGAGGAATCAGGGGGGCATTAGGGACTAAGAAAGTTTAGTATTTGATAAACAGTTCGTTGACCGTATTTAAGGGTGAAGAAGGGGACCAAAAGATGATCAAAAAAACACTATCGGATCGATTATTTCCACATCATTAAACACCCCCAGCAATAAACATGCCAAAAATAACAAACAAAAACAAAGTCTAGGGTGAATTATAACAATTTGTACATTCTAAAGCTGAACCAACATCAAACATTTAAAACGCAGCGTGAAGGAGGAAGGTGAAGTGTGGATGATTTGTGTCCTCTGAGGGGAAACTGAGATCATCATTGAGAAGATGGAGACAACTGGGCCTTCCTCATGGACCGGAGAGCTTTCTCACGCAGGTGCTTCTCCAGATCATCCAAACTATCTTCTACTTCGCTGTCTGATTCCTTAAGGAAAGGTAGCATTAATTATGTCTGACTCTTTAACATCATGACAATGGATTACAAACTCTCACTGCACTGAGTTTTTGTTAAAGCTGCGGTTAAACTCCGGCAGTCCAAATAAAGCTAACCAGAAGATGTAAAGTTGTGGCAAAAAACCCTTATGTTAGTAGAGAAATATACAGACACAAGTGCTTTTGAATCACACAGCAGGTTAAACGTGTGACTTCACCTTTTTCTGGTCAGAATCAGGCTCTGCCTCCTGTCCGTGTCCCTCTGCCGCAGCTCCGCTTTTCTCCTCCCCACTTTTCTCCTTCTTCTGCTTCTTATGCTTCTTGTGTTTCTTCTCTTTCTTGTGTTTCTTCTCCTTCTTCTTTTTCTTCTTTTTGCTAGCATCTACATCTGAGTTCTGCAGAATTTAAGGGAAAAGTTTAGGACTTAGAGAAAGACTTTAGGATTTAGAAACCAGGCAATAATCAACACTTAATTAAGAATCATCTCTAGTTTTGAGGTAAAGTCTGGAAATATGAACCTTAAACTAAACCTCTATACCACCTAAAAGCCTCCTAAACTCAAGCACACTGAGGTAAGTGAGGCCCGTGCTTGGGCAGGTGTGGCATACCTTATTGGGTGATGGACTTGGGGAACCGCTGCTGTTTTTCTTTGCGGGTGGAGGTGGGGAGTGGCTCGCTGAGCGAGAGGGAGAGACTGAAGCAGGTCTCTTGTGTGCTGCCGGAGGAGAAGCAGATGGTGAATGGGACACCTGCCTTCTTATTGGCTGGGGGCTCTGAGAACCTCTAGAAAAGTAGAGGAACAAATTAAGGATTAGCACAAGAATGAAAACACATCCTTTATTAGGAGTAGAGGAAACTAACGTGACCCAGAGTGCTGTTCTTTGAACATACCGCTGGGGTTTGCGTGGTTCTGGTGTACGGGAAACCCTTCGGATGGGCCTAGTGCCATGAGACGGGGACACCTGACGTCTTAGTCTCTGTGGAGAGGAACTGGAGGGGGCATATCGAGCCTGGGGACTGGAAGACAATCGAGAAGCATGGGTAGGGGGAGAGGAGCGGGGGTCCCTGCCCCTTTGGGCTGTGGGGGGATTTGGAGAACTTCTACGATGGCGGGGTGGAGGTGAAGCAGAAGAGGGCGGAGTGCGCCTCTTTCCCGGACTACTGCCACGACTCCGTTTAGGTGAACGAGAAGAGCGACGTTTGGCTACAGGTGAGGGGGATGCTCTGCGCTTGGACACAGGTGATGGTGAC
>JAZGTI010021215.1:0-10267 GCA_036877585.1 Botia kubotai | reverse complement strand
GGGTCTTTACATGTCATTTTCTAGTGGTCATCGATGCATGATGTGTTTGATCATTTACAACAATGAGAAACACAATGGCTCAGTTAGGACTTAACTACCTCATTTGGTCCTCTTTATCATGTTTAGAGGGGAAAGGGTGCTAAAATTTGAACTGGTTATTTTGAATTGCAGTTATTTTGTGACGCTTCCTTCCAAGGGTGGTTTGTTTTTTTCAACAAACTTCCAAGGGGCTACAAGATCACTTATATAACAAATATACATTATAACAAATTATAACAGATATACATCTTTCTAATAATGCCAAGCTCTTAAACATTTTATTGGGTCAAAATTATAAGTGGGAGGCGCCATCAAATGTTGTTGTAGACAATGTGGAGGCCTTGATATCAAAAAGGTTGAGCTCCACTCTTTTAAATAAGTCAGTGGGGTTTGATGTTCTTAGACCAACATATATTTAGTTGTACTACATTGTACTACAGGACTGGATTCCCAAAGGGGTGGTTTGGCATTGCATTTCTAAAATGCGAGTCTTAGCATTTAGGAAATGCCCGCTCTTGATGACTTAACACCTCCAACTCACTAGTCCATGTAAATTTACCCACTGACCCATTTCAACCATAAACTGTGAATGTTAAAACTCAGCAGGCAGAAGCAGTAGAACACTGAGGAACACACAGAGCTCTTGTTCTCTGCTGGGGTTAATCCAGAGTAATGCGACTGGCGGTCGCATCACCAATGCATGCAATTACACATTTACATTATATTCATGCATTCAACATGTTTTTATCCAAAGAGACTTCAGGAGTATTCAGAGTGTACATTTTATTAAAATGTCTGTTTTATTAATGTATATGCCTGGCATTCGAACCCATTACCTTGTTATTATTAATCACCCTACTCAAAAAAGCTCAATGGACAAAAGCTTTCATAATGGTTTTATCTCTGCGTTAGTCTAATCTTTACTGTTGTTTTGACTCTGTCTCGAGTTTGGTAATTGCTTATGGTAATGATACCATCAAAGACAATATCTTGATCAAGGGTCTCCTATTTATGAGCCTTAATGTCCCATCCAATCCCAAAAGAGATTACAAAGTAAATTCAAACATACTGGTGTATCCCACAGGAGATTTTAAATTGAATTTCTTAATGACCGATGTCCATTCCATGCTCACGTTGATGGAATAGTGGATTACATTTCTGATTATGATGATCGATTATATTATAGTATTAGGCATGGGATTTTGTGCGCATATATCCAGACTCATTTCCAGTACAGCTCATATACGCTGTAAAGTTTGATAACAGTCTGCTAATGTAATCCTCCAATCAGAAAACTGGAAGCTAATGATAAAGTTCGAAGAGCCCTGTAATTATAGAACAGTTAGAAGTTTCATTATTCTGAAAACAAGCTACTGACTTCCCAGAAGTCTTTAAGAATTAAGTCGTTTTTGGGAAATGTGCACTTGCACATGGGTGTAAGAGTTAATTATGTGCCGTTTTCTGATTCGATTATGCAAATCTGCTATAATACTTGATTCCGAAACCTTCTCAATGTTAAATGCTGTGTGATATGAGGAAAGAGACCCATGCAGTACACATCATGAACCGAGCAAAGGAAATGTAACCATAGTAATCAATAATAATGTTCTGTATTGAATTATAGTATAATTGGCAGCCTTTTAGTTAATTAAATCGTTGTGGCCAGAGTAATGATTGTCATTACTATAATACAGCGATGGAGTCTTTATCATTTTGCTGTGTAATTAAGTATGTTTAGTTGGATTAGTTCTCTTGCGATGCAGCTGTAGTGTCTCCCGTGTCTGGATCTTAATTTTCCATCGGCACAATGCTCATTCATTGTGCCCAGCAAATCTTAAATACGTATTCAGGATGGTGGTACTGTAAACAGCTGCTACAATTAACTTTGCTTGTGCAATGTTTGTCTATGCAGCTTCAAAGAATCGTTAACTTATGCACTTGCTTACAGTGATTGGCTGAACCGCGATTGGCTGTTCATTAATAAGGCTATTGATTGCCCTGCTACTTGTTGACTTGGTCATCTTTGGAGACAGATGCTCTGCACATTGACCTTGTCTGAGAGGGCAGGGGTCAAGTTTTCTCTGACATCAGCATGCGTCGCTGAACGATCCCAACACACAGAGCCATAAACACTGAGTTTGTCATCATCAACCTGGACATCATAATGATTACACTTAAAATATGCTGGTATGTAGATGATTTAGCTGCAGGTCTACAGCTACACAGGAATGGCTGGGAATTGCAACAAACACATCCCTGTGTTTACATACAGCATGTCATGAATAGGGCCCTTTGAGCAGTAAGTGGATTATGGAAGGGGATTGCTATGCTAGCTGGTTTCCGCCTTCTGCTGAGTTCAGGGGAATGGCAGTCCCAGGCACTCTGAAGGCTCCCATGATCTCATAGATGGTACATTTCTGTGGCAGTGTGCATGTTGAGCTAATTGAGTTCACAGTCCGATCCAGAGGTCGTCCCCCCATTAACCTATTAATTCGCTAAAAGTTCTTGCTACAAAACATGCAAACCTCATCGCCATGACATTTAACACTAACTTCGGTTTACGCTATCTTTAGTCCATATGTTTTTGCATGCTCTGGGTTTTTTAGGTGCTTTATAACTACACTCTTAACAAAAGGTTGCTTCATGATGCCATATAAGAACTAATTTGGTTGTATGGTTCCATAAAGAACCTTTATCCTTCATAGAACTTTTCTGTTATACCTTAATGTTCTTTGTAGTGGAAAAAAGTTCTTTTAGATCTTCTAGATCTTTCTGTCTTTATAAAAAGAAAAGAAAGAAATTGTTTATTTAAGAACCTTTGACTGATTGGTTCTTTGGGGAACCAAAAACGGTTCTTCTACGGCATCACTTTAAAGATATTTATTTTAAAGAGTGTATGAAGGATTTATTTACTGTATTTATTCGGAATGGAATCTCATTCTATCATCATTAGAACTGTTTTCATGTAGCATGATTCAAGAGTCAACAAGAGCTGAAGAGAGTTGGCACACCTTCTTATGACCCATAATAACAATGAACAAAGCACTGATGGAAATTATATGAAGCTGTTTTACATAATGCGCAATTCAGAATTAATATTACTCATGATTTTAATTGTTAAGCCTTTTTTGTCCTGTGTGTGTGTTAGGTTCAAAGTCAATTCGCCTGTGAGCTGAAATCAATATGTCAGATTGCATCACTGTGTTTACAGTCATGATCCATGATGTGGCTGTGAGAGGTCAGAGTAGTGAGCCCAATCTGATCAAGTGATCGCCCATAACTCCAAACATCCTCCCCTGCTATCACAACCGCCGTCACCTGCATTTAACAGACATAACTCCCAGAATGCCTCATGTCAGACTTGATTTTTGACGTCACAAAACCATTTTGCTGCATGCCTGTATGCTGCTTTTGATTCTCTGAGTTAATTAGCTTGATATAAACTGCTTTCTGTTGGCCTCCGGCCTGGAAATAAATTGAATTTGGAAAGATTCAAATCAGTTGGATAGGTTGTAGTTTGCAGCTGCCATCCACAAAATCTGGGAACTCAAATTACTTCACGTCCGCTAAAGATAATTTTTTACCTTGGCCAGGACCACTAATACACTGATTAGAAGTGTCCCACCAGCACCACAAAACAAAAAAAAATTCCCCCATTTTTAATTGCTCAGCCAGAGAGATAGTCCCGTCCCAATGGTGTATTGGTTGAGCCAGTGTTGCAATGTCAGACTGGTCGTAATGCTCAAAGAAACAAAGAAATGTATTAATAGTAGAATAGAGTTGAATTAACTTATGAATGAATAGAGTATGAATTAACCTATAATTGGCTTACCTATAGTTACTACAAAAGTTTTTGGGGTAGGAAAAGTATTTTAGGTTTAAAAAAATACACTGTTCACTGTTTGAAATGTTGACAATTATAATAAAGATACACTCTGAATACAGACACATAGAGATATACTGAATGTATTTAAACTCCTCCTGACAGATAATTTCAGTGCTTCTTCTTCATTAAGTTTAATTACACAACATTTATGTGAATAATTAGGGAGACAGACTGATCAATACTTTGAAATTACAGTGTATGGTTAGTGCTGCTTTCTGGATCCTTGTATATATTCGATCACTTAAATTGATGGTTTAAAATCACTTGTTTTTTGCCAACACTTTCCTAAAAAACAAACTCTTAGCCTATTTATAAAATACTAGTTTACTACCTACTGAATACTACACACTACTATCCTAATGCGGTCACACTACTTTTAAATGCGATGTGAAACAATGCATTATGCAACATTACATTGTAATCACATGACCGCATTAGTAAGTTACATCCAGCTATCATCTTGAAAATAAAAGTGGTTTAATGGCATTCCTAATCCATTTGTGTGGTGGATTAATCCATGTCTTGGCAGTACGCTTAAATAAAAAGTCAAGAAACAGATTAAAGTTACAGCTGAAATTACTTTGAGATCATTTATCACACTGGAATGGAAGATCAATTTGAGTTTATTGCATTGTGGGTATACAGTATTCCTTGCGGTATGCTCTACATTTTGGCAAATGTTGTAGGTCATCCGGATATTCTGTGCATACAGAAAACGTGAATTATGTGCACTGTATACATAAAATTGTGATTTTGTATATACTGCAGAAATTATATTTTTAACATGTAAGGTAGATTAACTAATTCCAAATTGTACAGTATAAGATTTTGGGGATGTTTGGCTAAGTAAGAAACATGCTTCATGCCTGACTATATATTTTCCAGATATTAAAAAACTGTCAATCACCATCCCAGAATCCCAGAGACGTGACAATACAAAATGGTGTTTCTTACATTGCCCTGTTTTTAGTCTGGGAATCCTTGTCCAAGAGAGACCCACAAAGCTACTCCAATTTCATAGGTTTAAGTACAAATAGAAGTAAATGTCTCTCTCTCTTGTTCTGAATCTCAGAGTGGCAGAGCACTGATAAGCACCCCACCGATACACTGACACAGAATGAGGAATGAATGTCAGACCAAATCCAGTGCCTTGTTCACCACAGTGTCTGCATCAGCTGAAGATTAATGCTGTTATCCCTCAGTTCTCCTGTAGCTTTGGTTTATGAACCTGGCCAGCAAACCTTTGCACTATTGACTTGTGGTGAAAAATACCTGAAATACAACATGGATCTAACCTAATGCTGCTCATATACAGTATCTTCTTTAAGCCATGAATTTTTCATTACGTTACGATGGCTTTTAGTTTACGTCACATTTGCTATTATTTCTGTTCTTTAGCATCATTGGCAGGTGGTTTTGGGGGAGGGACTTTGTCATTTCAGAGAGCATATTAATGGACAAAACTCCAGATACACCCAAAAGTGCAATATGAGTCATCAATATTTTTGTTTTTGTTTAATCATAAACCAAAAACCTCAAAATTTTGATTTCCTGTGGTCTTTGACCAGTTCTCAGGGTTTTTAAGTTTTGTTTTAGTTTCATACTCCTCGCTCAGACTTAAAATTGAAAACCCTCAGCCGGCGGTCCTTCGAATGAACGCAAATCAGTTCTGTGTTTTCTTTGTGTCTTGACAAGGCTTTTAATAAAAAGGGCCGTAGTGTTCCTGAGCGTATCTCCATCCTTCAGGAAGGTTGGCCACACTGTATCCATCAATCCGGCCTCTTGTCATCCCAGCGCAGCTAAATTAAATCAATGGCTGAAACCAGAGACAACGCTTCAACTGCAGCAACAGAAATAGAAAATCTAGTTTTGCTGTCTGCTAATGACATTAGTACGTTCCTAAGTGGCCGCCCACCGTCGTTGGACAGGAACACAAGAGAGATATAATTACAGCCCGAACGCTTGCGTCTCCATTTACTGGTAAAACTCATGGGGATTTTATAGTGTTTTATAGATTACCCCTCCCCCATCTCCATCCACACTCATCCTGCAGGTAATGATTCATTTCTAGGCAGTATTATGTTATCCACTGTAATTAAACTTCTCAAGGTGAACCCAAGGAGAAACGGAGACCGCATCATATTGACCATGTGAGAAATTCATTAAAAGTCCAGCGTGGATGTCATATGAGATGCTGTTTCATCTTTTCGATGACAGAGGAGCGAGGCTATGCAATAAAGCAGCGGATGTGGTTAATGAATTCATCACTTGTGTGGAAGTTCCTCTTGTACTGTTTTGAGATAAGAGGCAGATCAATAAGGGACATTTTGATGGAGTTAATTACAAACTATTGAATGTATCTTGGGTGCCGGACGGTAAGCTTTACTTGAACCGAATTAGTGTTTGTTAGTGCCAAAAACATAGGGTTTTTAATTTACATTTGTTAAATATAGTTTTCAATACATTTTTTGTTTAATGTGTAACTGATATAGAAGGTAAGAATATTTGGTAATGTTTTAATATTATACATGCTGATAAAGTTAATGCCATATCTTTATGGGATCTGATTAAATTGCCCCAATCTCTCAGTTAGACTGGTCAAATAACAGCCAAAACAATGGCTGGATTGAAAATCTAATGACTAAACCCCACAATGCACACAGTGTAATATGTCGTGGGTGTTTTGGACAGGTTCACTTGGACTTTATTTCCCTCAAAGCGAGTACTCAGACAGCATCTATGTGGGGCAGCCACAGGGATCACCGGTTCTGCAGGTCCATTCCATGCTGGAGACTCCCACAGAGAAGCCCAATTTCTCACTGTGCTGGAGAAATCCTCAGAGACCCCCTCCTTATGCATCATGGTTTTACATGGATGAGACTTCTGGGGTCCTTTCAATGAACAAAACTCTGGAGTGGAGTGACTTCAGTAGCATATGTGAGTCTGACCTTATTGGTTGCAATTCCTGTCTATAATAAATAAATGCCGACGTGTTGTTCAATGTTAGTTCATATTAACTATTCATATTAAACGATTATTAAGCGAAATGAAAGCAGACTTCTGTTTGTCTGAATTCATTCAATAATCTATTTCATTTTATTCATTGTTTACTTTATTAAACCTAGATTTCTATGACAATGTTCTAGTGACACTTATTTCAGCAAAAGACTGGGATAAATTACATCCTTGTTAAAGGACGCATTACGAAAACATGTCTAATTGTCCTCCAGACACAACCTCAGCCGGGTCCTTGAAGAAACTCCATCTGAAGGTGACGGCCTCTTCAACGCCCGTGAGGAGAACGATGTGTAATCTCCTACCCAAAGTGGAGGTCAGCCTGACGTTCATCAATGGCACAGCGCCCTCGTGTGGTCATATGAGGCTGGAGAGCTTGTGCTTCCCCGATAGGGACACAAACCCGCACATCAGAGAGAACCGTATGCCGGGAGCGCTGCGGCAACTCCGACGCTTCACACGCATGAGTGTTTGCCCTAACTACACCATCAGTTATGCAGTGGAAGCAGGTATAAACCAAACGCATTGTACCAGTCTCAATATCAAACTCAATGTAGCTTATAATATCGATTTGTTTTATTTTAAAAGATGTTTGAATATTTTACATTGAACAATAATTTTAGTTTACAGTGTTTACAGTTCATCTAGCCGAATATGCTTACATTACTATTATATTTATATTGGTATTACAGCTGGCTTGTATAGACATTACAACTTTTGTTTACAAAGTGCAATTATTATTGTTTTTTTCCACATGATTCCATTGTGAATATTTTCTTTTATTGCTTAACGCAGACTCACCTGTTCCGTTTGCGGTCGACGGTTCTACTTCAGAGCTGGTGGTCACGGCACCCGTGGACCGAGAGGAGAAGGAAGTGTACCGTCTTCTTATAGTGTGTACGGTACAAACGGAAAAGATGGTGCACACTCTCGACATTCCTCTTCACATCAACATATACGACGAGGACGATAATCCTCCGTACGTGAACGGAACAGACACCGAGGAAGTCGTAATCGAGTTTAACCGCAGCGAGGTGTGCGTCAAACATCATTCTGAGTAACATGAGCTTTCACATTGTAGACCTGAAATTATGTAACGTGATTTCTTTTAATAGGGAACTATCTGTGGAAGTCTGTCCGTTTACGACAGAGACACGACACCTGTTTATCCCAGTGACCAAAGTCAAAACAAATTTGTTGGTACCCTACTTACAAACGACTCGTGGATCAATAAAACGTTTACTATAGAGCCCAAATTCAGAGAGGAGAAGGCCGTCTTTAGCAATCTGAGGGGGACGGTGCATGAATACAGTGAGTACCAACAATTAAAGTATAAACTTATTTACTTGCCTTAAAGGTAGGGTAGAGAATTTCGGAGAGGCTTTCGATCTTCAATGCCACACCTCCTCCAATACAGAATAAATGGACTTCGAGGGGGGTATGCCTATACATAGTTTGACAGGCAAGAAGGACATCCTATTGTTGCATTCAGACCGAATGCACTGATTGGACGAACATTTTATGGTCCTATGCCTTCCACAGAAGATGTATATAAGTATGTAAATGTATTTATACCACTTTATTTAGTGCTTGTTGAAGAGACATGAATGAGAGACATGAGAGTGGACATGAAGAGACTTTCAACCAGCATAGTAAAGAAATGTTTCAGGAAAAGAATAGTTTTGGAATCCTTTAAAAATATATTTTTTTAAATGTGTGTTACATGATGTTCTGAATTCATTGTGTTTTGTGCCCTCAGAGCTGAAGCTCAGTCAGAATGTGTCTGTCACAGAGGCTCGCTCGTTTCAGTTGGACTATCTGGTCAATGACACCACGTTCCCAGGCCCGGAGGGGACAGTTCTGTTACATTTCAATGTCACTATTCTGCCGGTTCCTATTCACTTCAACAATATCACCTACATCTACAGTTTGTCACGTCAATCAACAACATACTCCCAGGTGATTGAGTGACGTCTTTAGTCGTTGTTTACATTTTGTTGAACTGTTTAAGTAGAGGTATAGGCGTTTGACTAAAATGTTTTAATCTAAATGTTTTAATGATTTAATCTACGTATATACAGGTATGATATCAATACATTATCAATAAACAATATACATACAGTATGTATACATATGAATATTATTACTCTGAGCACATACATGCTGAAATAATTGTACCCTCTTACCCTACTGTAAAAGTACAGTGGGGTAAAAGTGTAGAACAAACACTAATTGCTTATTGCTTCAACACTAACTGTCATGTTGAAGCAATAAGCCTCAGTGTAGTCTTAGAAGTTCTTAACTAAAAATAAATACAATATAAATGAATATAAATATATTTAAATACAAATATCTCACAGATGCAGCCCAATTGGTGACTTAACTCCTCTCTTTTGTTTGTTTCTGAATTAGATTGGAAAGGTCTGTGTGGACAACTGTCTGATGTTTAAGGGCATTGATGTTGAATATCAGTTGGAGATCGCAGATAAAAACATCTCTGCTGATGCTCAGTCATGCTACGCGGCGGTTAGCATTGCGCAGAGCCAGAACGAGATGTCCGGTGTTCTCTATGTGAACGACACTGAGGCATTACACAGAGCTGAGTGCCAGGAGCTGCATTACGTGGTTACAGCCCAGGAGCAGCAGAACCAGCTGCAGGCTAGAACTCAGCTCCTCATCGTGTTTGAGGGCGAAAGTAAGCTCAGCAAAATCTCCAGAAAAGCAGTCTGAGTCACAGGATGACAACTGCCTTCGCAATACATGGCAGTGCCCTGTCATTCACTTCATACACAACAATTGTTTCTGAAAAAACATTAATAGTGGAAACTGGAAAAAGTAACGTCTACTAACGTTACTTTGAGAGAAATTTAAGAGAACATTTAGAAAATATTAACAGATGCTGTGAGCACATCTGTTCTGCTTGAACAAACAGTGACCAAATCTCATTGCAAATATTACATGTTTCTGCCATTTAATTGTTGCCTCTAGCCACAGCCTGTTTACACATTACAAGTGAATAGGGTCATCCACTCCATTAAATTACTCAATTTATTTTCTCATTGTCTTGTTCATCTCCCTAAAGTAAACGCAGTTGCTGTGTTGATTCAGTAGTAGATGTGTTCTTTAAGCTTGATAATTCAAGGGTTGTTAGTTTGTCCTTTACTCTGATTTTTCCTGTCTGTGCCATGCAGCAAATCTTATGAGACTGGATGAGCAGCGACTTTTGGCTTGTGCCGAGAGGAGACAGCGAGGGGATTGTGAGGCGTCTCGGGGTCTGGGAGCCCCCACAGGCAGATGCCAGTGGAGACAAGGCACTGATAAAGGTTA
>JAZGTI010021214.1:0-10267 GCA_036877585.1 Botia kubotai | reverse complement strand
TTCTGCTCTCTCCACCGTGTCAGGGAGAAAGTATCGCTCTCCAATCTGCTTCGCAAACCCCCACGAAAACACAGAGCGGGCGAGACAGACAAGGCAGCGACAGTGAAAGAAAGAGAGAGAGAGAGAGAGACCGTCGTGAGAAACACAATAAATGCAAGCGGATCCTGAGCACTTAATCTGCCTACAGATACGTTACACCACAAACGGCCAAACACAATTAGCCACGCTGCATTCTTCTGCCTTCACACAAACACAATATCTCTCGCTATCTCTCTTCCCCTCACACACATGCCAGGCCGATAAAAGAGACGGTAATTAATAATACGAATGGAATGTGGACAAATATCTAGCTGTCATATACTGGGAGACTGCGCGCGCACACACACACACATGCACACACACACACGCACATGCACACACGCGCGCACGCACATGCACACACGCGCGCACACACGCGCACACACACACACAGGTGTTATTAAAACCATGTCCAATGCGAGGGTTCGAAACACCCACACTTTTGACTGAATTCACATGCTGAATGAACACTCAACACACTATAGAAAAGGTGTAAGTCTTTGTAAGTCTATATGGATCGAATGTGTGCTTAGAACTCCAATGCGTCACAGTTTTCAGTGAAGTTTTACTTTACAGTCCAGCGCTAATACAAACTCTTGACAAATTGGTTTGATCACATCATTGTAATAAGAAGCGACTCAGAAGAACCATGTCTTCAAACGCTCCGCCGGCAAACCTCCACATGGCTGTGTTTGTCATTACCGCACCAGGCGTTCGCATTTACACTACCGTCGCTGGGAACAGCAGCTCTGACCTTGCGGCGCTGTGACACGCTGATGAGAACAGAATGGGATCTCTTCATTAACCATCTCTCTGACAGGTGATTAACTCCATCCCATACAACCCACCGCGACCTGCAGCTGATACCATCAGCTCCTCATAACAATACACTATTGTTTCATTCTTCACCATGTGGAAATAAACGTTCCTTCTTGCTTTCATTGTCTATCCACAATTAAAAGAGGGAATAATTTGCCTTTTCCCTGCTCTGGGGTGTAATTCCGCGCTGGAAAATGACATCAAAGGAAACTCACCACCGTGATGCACCCAAGGTCCTGTGGGTGGTTGCCAGGCTGTTGCTATGTGGTGTTTGCACCAAATGAGAAAACGTTATGCACCAACGTTTAGCAGCTTTAAAACGACTTACCCTAAAATAACATAAATCAACAGTAATAGTGACGCTTTTCCTGGGATGCACAAAATAAAATCAGCGACAGATTTGCTCTTTTGATGCAAGACGTATTCAAATATAGACGTAGGGACAAAACTCTTTTGACTGTGTTTATAATGGACTGCAACAGACAGTAACCACAGTTCCAGGGTCAGAAACACTAAGGCAGCAGATGCATTTCCCTGATTATGTGCAGCTGCCAGCGCGAGAGGGATAGACCGGGAATAAATGTGTACACACACAATGTCTGTGCACATCTGTCTCTCTGGGGATGAATCCAAGAAGCATCCGGCCACCGCACCCAGACGTGCACGCTTGCACACTAAAAACCATACAAAACTGCAGCACAAAGGGTCTCCGGCTAACACGTGACCAATCAGGTGCTGCGTTGCACGCATAATATGAAGTCCAGACACGCCCCCTTTAACCTTAATTCTGCGTATGTTTCAGGCGTACCTGTAGCGTGACTGGACTTTGCTCTCACACTCGGGGGCTCTACACACCTGGACTGATTCAGTTAATCGGGCAAACGCTGAGGAAATGACAAAATAAAACAGCCAATATCACTCTAACGGTGCTGATAAAAGCGTCAAACTGTCCTTGAGCAGGTAATGACAACCCAAACAGGCCTTCCTGCTCTGGGAATAACAACTATAAAGGAAGACATTAAAACAGTGACAAATCACCCGTCGTTTTGAACAAGGGCCCTGCGTAGGCTGTGACGTGATACGGGCAGGCATGTGACAACACCAATTTATAGATGTGTGGTGAGAACAAACCAGGTGTCACTCCAAACAAATACACCTACATGGCCTAGAGGAACAATCAGGCTGGAGAACAAACGTGCAATAACTGGGCCGAGAGCGAGCTCATGTTCAGAGCCCCATCCTGGAAACACAGCTCCAGGTAGACAAGCTCTCGTGGAAGTCAGCTGGCGTGTGTTGAAAGCAAGTGTTGCGCCAGCTGTGTCCACAGCAGACATGAGGGTGTCGCGTAGCTGATACAAGTGGATTAACAAATGTTTTGGAAACAAACGCTGTTAAATTAACGTTTACGTCAGGTCGTCATCAAACTGCTATTTTGTGTGCAAATTTTCTCTCGTTTTTGCCGCGGCTGTCAAACCAACTTATTAAAAAAAGAGAGAAAAATGGTGCTGTCAGTGTGAATGCATCTTTACAACCCATCATTCCGTTCACACTCCGCAATCCTACACAATGATTGCAGCCAATCGGATGACGGTATGGGGACAGAGGATATGAGAAGTGAGGAGGTGACTTGTGGAATTTCCAGCTGTTCCAGGAACAGGGGTGTGGTGGCTTATCTAATCATGCCAAAAATGCCAAGACAACACCCAAAACCCAAACACACAAATCTTACAGTATGACAAAGCAAGATGTGCTTGAAGGTGGGGTAGGTCATTTCGGAGAGGCTAGCGATAGCAAGCTAGCTTTGAAAGCATAAGTTCCTGTCCTCGGTTTAAAGTGATCTCCAAAGCCACGCCTCCTCAACCAGTGCAAATACATAGTCTGACAGGCAAGCAGGACATCCTATGGCTGTATTTGGAGGGAATGCAATGATTGGATGAACATTTTATGGTCCTGTGCCTTCCACAGAAGATATATTGGCATATAAATATATTCACACAACGGTGAGTGAGCCATTGGATGGTTAATTTCCACAAAAAATATAAACACTTTGGCATCAAAACATGGCGTGAGTTTGGAGCAAGACTGTTTGTTTGTCTGACCACTGGCAGATGGAGGAGGGGAGCATTGAGAAACCTGCTCAAAAACAATCATTATGATTGCAGTTCCGTTTAGAGGCACTAAAGGCACAAAATTACACACTTCACCTTTAATAACAGTAAGCTGCGCTCCGATTTATCCCTACAGATTCCCGAGGGCTTTGTCGCAGAACGGAGCGCAGCGCTGCACGTCTGCCACACTGGGCAGCTCGTCGTCCTGAAGTTCTGAGGAGAACTGAGACAGCAGCATGTGGAGGTTACAGAGCAGTGAGAGTCTGGTGAGGATGAAGATGATGATGATGGGGAAAGAGCCAGACAGGGCTGTTCTGTAAAACAGACTGGATTCTTAAAGGTTGGGTGGGTGATCTCCTCCTAAAATATGTTTTATGCTGGTTGAAAGTCTCTCATCCTGATAGCAATCACTAAGTGGTCTAAATATATTTATATATATATATATATATATATATATCTGCTCTGGAAGGTGCAGAAACGTAAAATGTTCATTTAATCATTGGGTGTCTTGCCTATCAAACGACCAATGCATTGAAGAGGGTGTGGCTTTGGAGAGCGCTTTGGGGGGGGCGGGATCTTATGCTTTTAAATCTGGTTTGCTATCGCTAGCCTCTCTAAAACTATCTTTACCCTAAACCTTTAAGGGTGAAAATACTAAAAAGCAACCAAAAGTGATTTATTTTTTATGAATATGTTTAGAGTTTTTAACTTTAACTTTATGCAAATGAGCAGTGATGTCATACAACAACTACTAATGGGACTGCTGAAAGCAATTTGGTACCTGATATAGTTGGACACTGCGGCTGAGTGGGAACGCCTACTAGCAGCCAAAAGTACTGAGGCTCAATAACCTCCAACCATCTGTCAGAGTGAACCATGCTTTGCAAGAGGACAATTACATAAGCCACTGCTTCTGAGGAACAAATGGAGAGAAAAGAAAAAAAGAGAGAGAATTAGCTGAAGAAAAAAGTGCACAATGATGAGGTGAAAAAGAAGAGCAGGAGGAGAGTGAACTGGCCCTGGGACAGGAAATGAGCTGCTATGTCTCTTAGCCCAGGACAGAGGCCAGTGCCAAGAACACAGCTGCAGTTCCTCTCTCTCTCTCTCTCTTTCTTTCTCTATCTCTCTCTCTCTCTCTCTCTGATCTTCACCCAGCTGCCAGCTGTGGTTTAGCTTAGTCATTGACAAAGAAAATAAACACTAATGGACGCAGTGAGTTCTCTGTCGCTCTCTATGGCTTTTTATCATGTCTCGATTATTATATCACCCTCATTATTGAAAGTCTCAGTCATAACTCAAAACATACGCATTAATACAGTTCGCTGGAGGAGATGGAGGTCGCCCGTGCTGACCCCTGCCTCCGTCTGTCATAAATCACACCAGTGTCGTCACATTACGTGTACGTGCTGAGAAAATGATACGGCCTGTGAGCTAGTTTTACTGTAGGGCGTAAATATGTTCACCTGAAAGCAGACAGCTTACATTTTATATGACTCCTGTTTTTTCACAAAAGTCAAAGTTAACTGGATAGGATCTTCAATCATGTTTGGAAATTGGGCCGATATTCTGTTTATGAAAGTTGATAGCTACATATACAGGTTAAGATGGAAGAACAATTTTAAAGTTTTAAAGCTAAATGAAATGCTAAATCAGAGCCACTTCGCCATTATTATAAAACTCAGCACATCTTGTTTCCATTTGGCTACACACAGGAATCAACACACAGTATAAAGGTGACTTCGGTTAAATGCGAGCGAGAAAGACAAGACCCAACACAATTAAGAAGGAACGCAATTCATTATAAACCCACCAAAGCCAATTTGTACTCACATTTTCTGCTTGGCAATAGGTAATTTTGGACCCTGACCATACCAATTAAGAGTAGAAGTATGATTAAACCAAACCATTATATCCAAAGAACCGTATTCTAGACACACAGTCGCAGCTAACAGGGAATGTTTTCAAAACGTTGGCTAAAGTTTTCTCAAAAACGTTCTTGCAGTAACAGTAGTAGAACTTTTTTAAAGTTATATGTAACACATATATATGAAATTATAAATGTACATATATATGTATATATGTATATATATAAACACACACACACACACATTATAAATAACATTACATCAAACTTTATTCTTAAACAGGTACTGGCACATTTTAAAAAGTTACAGAATTAAAAAAAAATTGAATAATGTGTTTATAACCAAGCAATGTTTTGAACTTTCAAAAAACATTTTTACATTTTTATTACTTAAAACATTAGGGAAACGTTCTTCCACCTAAAACTGTTAGCTGGGGCATTCCTGCTACTCAATGGCTGGAATTTAATTGGACAGCCTGGCCATTTTAATATCCTAGATGATATTATTTACCCATCACCTGGAGCTCAGGCCAGCCCCCTCAGCAGCATATAATGACTCAGACTGATGTGACATGAGATGAAATAACATCCAACAAGTACCCCCCCATTCCCAACACTTCTGTGACCCCTCCCGGCACTCCTCAAACACATCTACACTGCCCCTCTTTTTTATAACATCTCCCAATACTTTCAGCATTAAAGCTACAATTTGTATTTTGTTTAGTTAAAAAAAACCCACAAAATCAGTTCTTGAGCAAGTACATAAAAGATCAGTATTTAACATGATCAACACGGCCTCTTTATCTTACCCCAATTCGCAACGCTAAGTTTATAATAATGATTTATATTTTGCGCTGTCTGGAAACCATTTCCCGGGAAATGTCAGTTTGACTTGTCAGGTTGTTACATCACGTCTGAAACAGAAGATCCTGCTGCTATATTGCATGCCCGGGTACTATAGATGGTCCAGCATTTGTAGCTTAATATTACAAGTTTATTTAGAACTCAAACCTGTCATTCACGTTAAGAAAAGAACTCCGCAAGCAACTTGCAATTTTATGTTTCAAACAGAGATGGCGATATAGAGGCAAAAGTTATGGAATTCAGCTTTACAATACAGTCTCACCTATAAATCTATCACATAATCTTAAAGTGAAATTAATTCATTTACTCCCCTTCCTGTCTTCTGGAACCCACGTGACTTTGTTTCTTCTGTGGAACACAAATGGAGTCATTTACAGGTTTTATCCACACAATGGAAAAGTTAACGGTGACTGCCGCTGTCAAGCAAGATTTGCAGGGTCAAATTTAAAGAGAATTATGACTTTCAGTCTGTTTATCATAGAACCACAAGGTGTCAGAGTTGATGTATAGCACACATATCATCTGGACTACATTTATAATGCTTACATGGTGTTCTGTTGTTCTTTTTGAAGAACCTTCACTTTCACTGTATGGAAGACAGGACGAGTAAATGATGAGAGAATTAATTCCACTTTCAAACGCTCTCAGGATCACAAACTTTTTGACTAAACCTTGTTTTATTCTCACTCTTTTTCTTCTATTCCTTTTGCTCCTCTGAAAGTATGACTCTCCTGGAAGGAGACACACAGGTGGTTAAAGTTTATGCATTGAGGGTAAATTTCCATTGCTCTGTGTGTGGTATGTATGTAGCATGTGTTTTAACACAGAGCCAGGTAGCAGATTACAGATTACACACTGCCTGCATAGACTGAGGGGCATAAAACATCTTGATTCTGTGTGTGTGTGTGTGTGTGTGTGTGTGTGTGTGTGTGAGAGAGAGAGAGAGAGAGAGAGAGTTCACTGGGTGGGAGGTTCAGTCTGCATGCTGGAACACACACGTAACTCACGTAGGGAAGAACTCTGCCTGTGTGTTTGGTTCTGTCATCTGTACGGCACGCAGTAAAATATGTATTTTTTTCATAATCAGTATTTCTTTTATTCCAGCAAAACATATTTACACGCCAAGATACGTTTACTTAACGTTTTCTCTTCTCGTCGCACCTACATTTCATAAAGAAACATCCCCACGCATTTTCTGCATACTTTAACATTTTACCTCTCCTCCCTGGAACACACAGATCTCTGTACAAAAACGTGTGCTGCCTGCACCCCTAAAAACATTCATGGCACGCAGCCCCCAGAGATCCCCCCAAACACACAGATGCCAGTTTCAATTAGTTTCACAAAGCGGGTCTTCAAGAGCTGGAGGCGAGATGGGGAACTCATTACAAAATTCCTTGCCTCGCACTTTGAAATGTAGATCGGGAGGTTGTCAGCGTCATTCTGGCAGGAGAGTGGACGAGATAAAGAGAAAAATGAGGATAAAGATGAGGAAGGAAAGATAACGCTGAGAGTGACCGAAAAAACGTCAAGTGAGGAAGACACCCGTGGGTTCATTCCACTCGCAGGAGCGAGAGACACTGTTTCATAATGCAGTCGTGTTAAAAACCTCGGCCATTACAATGGGGCTAGTGTGCATGCTAACAAGGACCGCAGGTGTAAATTGTTGTTGCATCATGTTGCGTCATGATACGCAACCTATAATTATTGCAATAAACACCCAAATAAGTCTATTAATCCCCCACATCAAAATAACTGTTAAACATAGTCCTAGCTAAAAAAAAGCAAAATACAGCTTATGTAAATAAAAACAATTAAACATGACACGTAAAGTTCCGGTCTGAAAGCAGAAGTGTAGGAATGATTTTTTTTGAGGTAACACAGTTCTGGTCGAACTCTCTTGACGCCTTACTAACTGAATTGCAAATAGAGTCACGTGACCAGTCACGCTTCTGCCCTTCCTCTCTCTCGGGAACATCTAGTGCAAACACACCTGCGATACATACACACCTGTTGGGCGCATTAAGTTTTCTGATGCGTGGTTTTCTCTAAAGCTGCTTTGAAATGATGTGTATTGTCAAAAGTGTTACACAACTAACTTGACCTGACACACACACACACAAACACTTACATACAACACCCAAAAACTCCCATGTATTTTCTGTGTGATTACTGATGCATTCTATTAAATATGACTATGAAGCTTTTGTTAACCATGTGCGTTTATGTTGTCGTGCACAGTGTGGGTCACTTAGCAACCTGAGAATGGTTCATATCTGACAGACTCGGTCAACCGAGATAGAGAGCAACTAAATCCACATAAAGTGCAACTGCCCATGACACGCATGAGTGTGTGTTGAGAAAGAATATGTGTCTAATTACATGAGTGCAGATCCATCTATTTCTGACATTCATGCCTAACAATCAAGCAGTTCAATTAGCAGCAGTGACTATGGAATTCCATCGCCGTAGTAACAGCGTGCAGGAGGCTGGGGGGGGCGGGGGGGTGGAAGGTACGGGCATTCAGGGTTCCTAAGTGGCTAGCAGCGACACTCTAAATCCTTCCCACAATTCCTTTCTAACATGGCAGCCATTGTTGCTAGGCCACTGATGGAGGTGTCATTTAAAACTGTGCTGGTGTGCGCATCGGGGGTGCTGGGGATTTGATTCTTTTTTCTGATTGGCTCTATGCAAATGACATTAATCACAGGAAATGCTTAAGCCTCGGCATAAAGTTAATTGCCGTGGCAATAACAAAGGCCCTGCCTTTGTGAAGAGGCAAATTAAACATTAGTTTGGATTTTTTCCTTGGAACTGGTGGGATGTTGTAATTACAGAGAATGAACACATCAGCACTTTGCTGCATCGCACATTTTAGTTTAGTTTAACAGCCAGAGCCTGGAAAACAACAATCTGGACGCTGCCGGGCCGGCGCGGTTATTGTGTGCGAGCCGATGTGCGTCTATGCATGTTAATGTGTGCGAGCGTGAAAACGCCATGAGAATCCAGCCGTCTTATTAGCATGTTGACCTCCGACCTTTAAAATGCCCTTGACATCTCCATTAACACACAAATCACAGCGACTAAGCCTTTTGTTTTCAAACTGAACCCGGCTGACAAAATATGTCCAATTTCACATGAAGTTCTGACCAAATGACAGCTTAAACGTGCACCTTTCCCTCTGCTCCCCTTACAAACACTTTTAACAAGCTTTTTTAAACCAGTTACAAAAGTTATCATTCACCAATGTAAGGTGTGCGCGACACGCATTTATTCATAAGCATTCCGTTCTGACATTGATCAATTTAGAAAATTACATAACATTTACTTACCTGACGGACACGTTTATCCAAAGCGAGTTACGGTGCATTCCAGATGAACGTTTTAGTGTGTGTTTTCCCTGAGAACCGAACCCACAACCTTTGTGCTGCTAACACAACACTCTACCGGTTGAGCTACAGGAATTTCATTTCTGCCTCAATTTGTAACCCCCCCCAACTTGAACCTCTAGGCGTTTATGTCCCATGCTGAACTGCAGGTGTCTAATAATGGGGGTTAACAAGCTAAAATGATAAATGTCTGCTCATGTGATCGGAACATGGTCACACAGCTGCTCTTTAAAGCCTCTGATGTGTGTGTGTATAACAGCTGAAAGGTTTTGCAACGGTACTGTTTGTAACTTCTTTTGCACACCATGTTCCCCAACCAGCAGACCGAACCAACTTCATGACTGATGGGTTTAATACATCATTTCTCAAGTCTCCACACACAGCTGACTGTCCCTTCACTCTGTATCCAGAGATGTGATCAGAGCTTCCCAGCCTACCCTTCTCAACAGAGAAGTATTGCGTATAAACACATCAACATGAATGACGTAATTATTGGCTGCTGACTGTATCACTGATTACATCTGACCGATGTAATATACATCATTTACGTCACGTTATTATGGTGTTTAGGTCATTATGTAAGTTTGTCTTAAAGTTTACGACAGTGACATAAGCAATTAACTAAATTGCAGAGTGTCTGTTGCTAAGTAAACCGCCGGTGTGTTTGCGCGTCTCCAAGGAGAAAAGAGCGAAGTAAATGTGACATCAATCAAGTCGCGAGAATTGTGTTACATAAACATCCACAAGTGAATGTAATGTTCCAAAAGGGAACCAATTACATACCATAATAACAATGCAAAGGGGTCAAGCCATGGTGCTCATGCAGACTCATGTGGTCTCATGTGATGCTTTTCCTGCAAACTAAAGCCACAATCAAGCCCAGAAATCAGCACACGTGGGAACATCAACATCAGCTTGTCCATTTACAGATCCGCGGCCCTCAATTGCATCATATTACACGAACAGCAGAGATGTCCACCCTGATACATCACACTCAAAGCCGCAGCAGGTGAGAGAGTTCATTACATATGCCTGAAACGTTTCATTTGATCAGCCAGTTACACTGGCAAAAAAGGAGAAATGACTCAGTCTTGCACGTATAATTCACACAATAAAAAAAAACACGATGAATTCCTTCTCATCTC
>JAZGTI010021213.1:0-10267 GCA_036877585.1 Botia kubotai | reverse complement strand
ATGATCACTTGAGCATTGTATTATAAGATATTAGTAGTAGCCATCAAGCACCCTATTCCCCATATAGTATAAAATGATAGTAGAAAATATGTGACTTTTATCATTTGGTTTTGGAGGAAGTAAGAGCCTTTTTAGAGAGAATGTAATTAAATTAGTCTTACATAACTCACAACAAGTCTGACATAACCCACAAGTACTAATTTACTAATCTAATACTAAGGTAGGCTAGCACAGCTAAAGCTCAACTGTTTTGTGATGCAGTGTAGGGGCCTAGGTTTGAGTCCAGGGAAAACACAAACTGATGTAAAGATAAAAATAAATCCACTGTAAGTCACTATGGATAAAGGTGTCTGCATAAATGTGAAGCATTTAAATAAGTGTATTAAGTAGCTCATTTTAAAATGATAAAGTGTCACAGGATAGTGATGAACTGCAGGTCTATCTGAGAAAAAACTACACTTTAGGTAAACATTTGTCCTAAACTTTAGGACAAGGTTCAAATAGCATTTGTGGACAAAACCTATTTTTACCAGTTGTGTTAGGATTGTGTTCACAATGAATTCACAATGAACACAATGAATTCACAATGAACTGATCCATTTTCTTAAAATATCAGGGATTACTCATAGTCAGCGACATCGCTGCTTGTTTACAATAGTTTGACAGATATGAACAGGAAAATCACATTAGTGACTGTGGTCAAAGCTATAAGCGCCCTCTGTTGGTGAAAATGCAGCGGAACAAAAAGAAAGGACATATTTTGCAAATTCAAATGTTTTCTATAAACAGTGTTATATTTTAAAATAGTAATAAAAATAGTAATAATGATTTGTTATTACGGATGTTTATCAACGCTATTGTATTCATTCTGTGTGTATATAAACTGATCTTCCGTCACCACTGTCGTTCTTCCCGCTGTAATATCATCGCAAACCACCGGGAGTCGCTAAAGCACAAATAAACGCTGCATGACCATTGCTTACCAATAAAATTATAAATTAATATTATAAATTGATATCTCCTCGTTTCATTGCACACCAAAGTGTTTGTGTTATTACAGAATGTGCGTAAGTAATTCTTTCACGTTTTCTTTCCCTGAGCTGCAATGTTGTGGATTTAGTAGGGCAATTTTATCAGCAAGATATCTAAGGTCTTATCCGAGCACTAAACTGTTAAGAATCAAATGTAACCACTGGATAAGCATTTAAAAATAAGTCCATTTGAAACCATTTACCATGACTGCATTTAATGGATCTTAATGATGAGAAATGTGCTCTTTCCAAATCCACCAAAGATCCCATTAATCAATTAACTGTGTCGCTTGAGTCGCTTTGTAACAGTTATTCATCACAAAGAGAAAACACTAAATAATTAACCTTGATTACATTGTTGTCTTGCCATTAGAGAAATGACAACATCCTAAAAATGCACAATTTGTCTTTTTAGAAGCGGTGCTGTATTGAAACAATGCTAGATGGATGAAATATTATCTTGTGTAGATACCTGCAGCTTAGGCATTCATTAGCTTTCAACACAATGAGGCAAAACCTTAAAAGAAGGTCAACACATAGAACCCTTATGTTCATGAAGTACTTAGTTCAGCATTTCTATGCATAAAGAATCAAGTCAAAATGTGTGAGAGACAAATACATGATAAAAATACATGCAGTCCCATGCATGCAGAGGATCACAGTGATGTGCCTCAAATAGACGATTAGGCATGATGCCCAGTTGTGAGAATGCAGATCACAGAAGCCTGGCTCTGTTTATAAGGACAGACAGTGATATAGTATGTAATACAAAGGAGATAATTGCTTTAGATAATCCATATTGCGTTCTGTGTATGAATGGGGATGAGGCTTGCAGCTGAATTATTATAAATGTATTATGTTCAGTGGTTAGATAGACTAAGGTTGTGTTTTGGCAGTAAGTGGGATTACTGGTCTTACACCAACAGGTTTACATGCATTTCACAGCGTTTGTTGTATCATAATGATGAACGTGTGTTGGTTTCTTATGTCATATTCTCCCAATCCATTTGTAGTATGTACTGTATTTAACATCAGAGAAAAACTTTTCACTAGAACTTGGTTACGTACCACCTCAGGTACACCTGTTTGGGAATCACTGCTGTAAGTGACATTTGTTAACGTTTTGAGTTACCTCTGTAAACTGCCTGTCCTGTGCACCTTTTACTTGCTAATACAGCTTCCATTCAGAATGATGAATAGCACTGTCTGACTCTCAGTCCATTTCTTGGGGTTTTACAACACTTTTTTAATCAATCTAAAGGGCACCATGATTAAATTGCCACAATACTCTGACAACCACACACATGAAACCACCCCTGGTCATTGCTTTGCAGTTACATTGAGACAAAAAAAATGTTGTCCTTTAGCCTGACAAAAAACTCTATATATATTTGTGTGTGTATTTATTTTTTCCCTGGTGATTCAGAGTTGATATCGTACTACAGTGTAACTGAACTTCCCAGTAGGTTTTGAAAGCATGTTTTGGTCCCTGGAACAAAGCTGCACTAAGAAGAATGTAAAATAATGAATTGCATGCTAAAAATGTAGAACTATCAATAAAACCTCACCGTTAAAACAAGGAGAGGTGCTTTCAGGATGTGCTGAATTAAAAATAAGTAACAAGCTCAGAAAAATAGAACCACAAATTCAGGAGTCAAAAATCACAAATTTAGGAGTTACAACTTACAGGGAAAAGCTTACATTCTGATTAGTTAAAATGACAGTGTTACTCTGGGCAATTGTAGTCTTTCCATCATAACTGACCCTCTCTCTTCCCCAGCGTCTCCATCAGCAGCAGCTCTCCTAGAGCTCTCGCGCCTCCCTCCTCGCGCTGTGCCATGGCAGCGGTGACGTCACCCGAGCATTGAGTCGCGCTGAGAGCGAGAGGTTGAACGCATCGAGGGCAGAGAGAGCAGCGGCCAGGGCCCACGGACAACACAAAATCACCGAATCGGATTTACATTTGCAACTTATCGTTCCCGCCAGACCAAGTCTGCAAAGAGTGTGTGTTTTTTCCAGCTGTCCTGAAGCCCGATCTGTCAAGAGTTACACCAAGGTAAGCAGAACAGACAAAATGTAAACCGGAGTAATATATGCTCGCTTAAAGTTGTCCTGACGTGCTTTCCGAGCGCAAATAAAAGCGTTCGGTGTCGTGTCTTTATAAAAGTCGCTTTTGAAGGGTGCACCCGACAGGATCGGTGTATATGGTGCAATGCAAAACGTGAAAGAAACAAAAGCGCTTGTGAGTGATCGTCTCTCTCGCGCTCGTCTTTTGTGTCTTTAACAGATTGCCACAATAGAGCCCCAAAACCATCACTTTTAAGTGTTGGATTTGACACATTTGTTTTACAGATTTGTTATACATGATGCATGATACTTTGTGTTTTGTTTTTGTTTTGTGATCATAATTGAGAAGGAATGAAATGATGGCTGCTTATGCCTATTGTCATTCACTACACGGTCTGTTTACGCGCCTATTGCACGTTCAATACCAAAAGCGTTATGACGCGATATATTCTGTGCGGTAAATGACATTAGCTGTAACATTTTTTATTGTTAATAAAATTGTTAATGTTTATTGTGAATTTAACAATACTGTGTAGCGCATGAATTAGACGTGTCTATTACTGTAAAGAAGTGTGCATTTACTTTCACGAAAGTAAAACTTAGATTTGTAATGCAGACTGTGATTGGCTGTAGTGGTATTTATGAAAAAAATAACAATCTAGTTTGTGGTTCGTGAGGTTGTTTATCACGTTGAAAAGTAAAACCAAATGATGTGCCTATCACCATGTTGATTTTAACATGATGTAAATACTTAGAACGCAGAGACCTGCTTTATTTATTTGGTTAGGAGTGTTTTTGTATTCGGCTCTTAAAATGTACAGCACTTTGGTCAATATGCTGTTTTGTAAATAGGGCTTTATAAATAAATAAATAAATATAGACACATATAAATTAATGAATGGGTTTCGAATAGTTTCTGTATCTGTAAAACAAGCATGAAACAAAGGAGTGATTTTAGTTGTTGCTGCTTTTCTACGTTAATGGTCATATTCTGATGCTGTATTTCTTTCCGTCTGCCTCTCACAGGCTGGGTACTCAAATACTTTCCTGCATTATGATAATTGAATTTTACACCAGTCTGGATTTTACCCGCACGGCTTATTCGCTGTTTAAGTGGCTCAAATACTGGGCTACTTTGAAGACAATAATCCCATTTTTATAGTTTCTCAAGAAACATCCCTAGAGATTTGAGATCACTAACCAGCTTATACTTGCTACATATGGATAGTACTTGAGTAATATTCTCATCACATTTGCAAAATTGTAAAGCCGTTATGCGTAGTATGTTGTGTTTTCACCCTAGATCATTTCATAGCTCGATTGTCTCCAGAAACTTGTGTGGGTTCTGTATTGAACTTAAACGTGTGGTGAAAGTATCATGATTTAATACACTGATTTAATGTTTTGCAATGTTCTCATCACACCCACTGCTGACGTTTCATGTAGTCGCAATTTATAGCGTGTTTGCTATAAATTGTTTTGCAGTGACAGGTACGAGCAATGCTAGACTTCTGCTGTTCACGGTAACATGCCATTTCTGTTTTCTGTGTACATGGAACTCATGTAAGTGTCTCATGTATTGAGTCTTGTTGTGCAATGCAAAAGTCACGTTTTACCATAAAGAACACAACTCTGCCATCCCAATGCATTCCTCAATTTATCTCTGTGACCTGAGAGAATCTGAATACATCTGAGCCTAAAATATTTCAGAAAATATTCTCTTGTTCCTCAGCTCACTTACAAATAGGTTGTTTTCTGGACCGGCTCTGGAATGTTCTGTGTACACGGTACTCTCTCAGTACCAGCTACCAGTCTCCAAACAAAAGACTCCTCAGTCAAAGCTCTCACTTTCTTCTCCTTGTGTTTGCAGAGGAGGGCAGTCTATACCCCATCAGAGCTGTGACCTATATTGCCAAGAGACTGGCCCTTACATAGGAGTGGACCTAATATGTTTGTATTTGCACTAAAAGGTATTATCTTAACTCTATTAGCTAGTCAGCCCTCATTCAGAGATGCTTTATGTGGTGATTTACAGATGAATCAGTAAATTAGAGACACGTTTGGCCCTGCAGTCTCAGACATGATTTGTTTGAAATTATAGTTTGCGTTTGACGGTAATTGCGTCCAGCCTCGAAATCCTGCAAGGCAAGTGTTTTCTGTGTCTGTCAGCTGGTTTACGCTAACCTCACTGCAACTGGCTGCCTCAGAACTTTGACCTAAATATACTTTAACTTTTCTATGAAGGGCTGTAATTACAGTGTTTATGGATTTGGCAACATCTTGCAAGTATTCGCTGTAGCCGCAGATAGTTTGTGGCTTAGTATTTTGTAAATGTATTGATTTATCACATACTGGTGGTAAAGACTTCCTATTTTCCAATGCCGGTTAGATGGTCCGCTAAAAAATGTTTTCTGTTTGTATCGTAAATGTACATGACACAGTTTCATAAACCCAGTTTAAAAGTCTCCATCTGAAAGTTGCAGAAGTTTGAGCACGTGGACTGGGATGGTACCGAAGAGAACGCCTTGGGTGTCACTGTCTTGCATCCATATATATTTGGAGAGAGATTTGGGAAATGGGAGAGAAAAGCTTGCATCTCCAACATCACGTCACAAGCAGACTTCGTGACTGTGAGTGGAAACGTTTTTTGTGACCTTCCGTCCTAGCAAATTTGAATCTTTCCCAAAATAAGAGACTTCGTAAGAGGGACAGAAAAGACCCAGATTGTCGGTCCCAGAGAAAGACAGGCCCATCTAATAGAAAGCACAGATGCCGGTTAAAGGTCAGGCTGGAGATTTGTTATTTCTATCATAATCATTTGTAATCTGGAGCGACCATTAAGCATGCGGCTGATTTAGCAATGGGAGCTAGGTGGGGCGGAATTGTTCCCCATGTCTCTGGTGAGAAAGAGGATTTACACATCAGATGGTGCTGTTGAAACATGTCGTTCCTCTGTTTGGATGAGACTGAAAGCTCAAGTATGATTTTCTCTTTAGCGCTGGTTTTTTATAGGGCATATGTGCAGACTAAGGAGATTCGACTGGTAAAGCGATCATGGGCCATTATTCCAGAAACTTCACTGTTCCTCTAAATCAGCAAAAACATTTTTTTACATGGAATATTAAGTGCCTGCAAAGCCACTATGAACAAAAATGAATATTTGAATGTTCAAACCTCTAATCATGGGAAGATGGTTTAGGTGGCTGCAATGTAGACTGTGTGCTGCCTATTTTTAGGGTTCACAGGCAGAAATTCCTCATATATTCCCTTGCGAAGTTAAATTCAATAATTCTGTATTGATTGTTTCAACAGGATGGTGACAGTTGATGTGCAGGCTTCCATCATTTGCATTTGCAAATGCTGTTGCACAGCGGGCCGCTGCAGTTGTTGGTTTCCGTGTTGAGCTTTTGTTTGTGTGGGTTGCAGTCTGGGTCTTCAGTACTTTTGTGGTGGCATCCATTTAGAAAGTGCAATTTATTTAACAAGGACGTTATTTTGTTAATTGTGTTTTCATTAACAGAACAAGGTTTGTTGACCATGGGGAACATTCTCATGGGTGACTATTAGCAGTTAAGGAAATCTTTACTGAAACAGTCTATGTGGTGTGAAAACTCACAGGAAAATTAAACTAGACTTGTCCTTTGGCTGAACCCGCTTCTTTAACAAGCTTTCCAGGGTTGACTGTCTTAGACACACATAGCTGCATTCAGCATCGTTTTCTCTTTTTGGCACTCCAAAGTGTTTGTGTTTTCTAATTCTAGCACATATTGGAAATAGTTTAACTAATAGCAAAGTGCTGTCATCTCTCTGATTAAAATATGAGGTCTCCATGTGGCAAACACACACACAGATATGTTTTACTATATAAGTGAGGACGTCTTATAAATCCTGTCCTCCATTTTTGCTGATCTGTGATCAAAGTGATCAATGCTGAAAACAGGGTCCAAAGCATTTGTGTTTGGATCACATATGGAGTCAAAAACTTATGTGATCACATCACATTTGTGTATAAAAAACAGTCCATTTTAGTAATGCACTGCCCACTCTCCTAACAGGTAACCATTATACATTAGTTGTTCCAGTGTGTTGTGCCATTACACAGACTGTAATGAAATAGGTGCTTGTGATTGAACTTCCATACCAGCCTGTGATATTTTTGATCCCCTAATTCTCACACAATGTTTGACATTGTAAAACAGGAATTAAAATGTCCTTACAAGTTGTTTTTGACGTTCACTATATTTGTGAATTTTCAAAGATTTTGTCCTAACCTGTGTGGCCAGATTAACATAAAACCATTCTCTTTGCAAAGAATATGAACAGATTGCCCCTATCTTTAGCACCCTGTTGCCATGCACACTGGACTGATCATTAATTTATTTTCCAGTCATAAACACCCTCAGATGGGCTCCTTGAGCCATAATTAAGGGTCGCCTGCTCTTAACTGCATGGCTGGTTTTGAATTTCTTCAGTGAAATGGCCATTCTGGACTGGACCGGGTGGCGCGGGATATACGTGTGAAATTCTACACCATCTCTAAGTGCTCAATGCAGCTTAGAGCAAGCAGCAGATTTGGGCCCTGCTGGCCCCTCTCTCCTGCTGATTCAAAGACTTCTGCTGCCCTCCCCCTCCCTCAGCCAGATCTGAACTTACTGTCTGGTTCACAAAGGTATTGAAGAGTAGAATATAGGCTTGGAGTCATGGGAGTTTGAGTTTCTTTATCTGTCTGAAGAGGGTGGCTTTTGGTTCATTGAGGTAAGACTTGAAAGTGTGTGTTTAAAGGATTAGATCATGGCCACACACCTACCTGGCGAAAAGGCAGCTGGGACGTAGCTTCTTCACTTGAACATGGTAGTACTGAAATGATATATGCTTCTGTATGCCTGTCTGAGTAGAATCTACATTAGGCTATAGAGCAAAATTACACGCTTTGTTTGATGTGAATGAAAACGAGGCTGAGAATTGAAGTGCAGTCTATCTGAATTGGACACAAAATCCTTATAAAACATGAAAATTAGATGTGACCTGAGACCAGGACCTTCACTTTACTTTACTAAGCCCAAGGCAATTTTTTATGGGTGGGCCATTTTTGAGACCTGGGTCCAATTAGTAGGCCATATTCAAAGCGTCTTTAGTGGGCCTCACCCCCCTAAAGATTTTAAAATGCAATTGTAGTGGACATGATAAATATTGTACACCCATCAATTACATCTTTGCTTTAATTCACATCAAAAATTAAATATACTGTGTTCCTTTTATTACAAGGTTTTCAGTGAACAGTAGTTGACCGTGGCTGTATGCTAAAAAGAGCCAGAGTATCTGCAAGTATTGACCAACTGTGATGGGCTTGTTTGTGGACATCTGTGACCGTTTCAGAATTTCAGAGGTCAAGGCCTGACCAGTCACAGCCAGACTTTGAGATAAAGGTCATGACCATTGATTTGTGCTGTCAACCACAGAGAACAAAAGATGAGAAATTGAACCAGAGGAAAGACGAGAGATGGAGGGAAATGAGGAAGAGAGGGAGAAATGACAGGGGAGTTCCACACACACAAGAAAAATGCAAAAAGAGCAAGAGGCAGGAAGTTGAACCAGAGGACCTGACGTGCTCTTACTGTTAAGTATGATTCTGTTGGTGCTGTAAGTGTTTGCTGCTTTGTTCTGTCAGAGGGATTATGTGGTGCTGTTGGTGGCTGCTTTTGCGACGCGACAGTTAATTTGATGAAATTGGTTTTCTGATTTGCTGGATCACAATTGTGTTTAAGTGGCTGACATACTTAAAAAACAGCTGTATTCGACAATGGGCTGTTGCTGTGGTCCCTTATTACGGCTGGGTGATATAGTTAAAAAATAAAAGTATATCTATATTTTTCAGACTTTTTATGTAAATAAGGTACTTCATATATTTGCACTAAATTGGCTGAAAGTTTGATGAAAAGGCCATTGTTGCTAAGTGGATTCAGAATGATAAAGGCGAGAAGCAGAATACAGTAAAAATTAATTAAAGGATTGTTCACACAAAAAAGAAAATTCCTCCATCATTTAGTCACACTCATGTTATTCCAAACCTGTATGACTTTATTGCTTCTGAGAAACACAAAAGAAGATATATTGAAGTATGTTGGTAACCAAACAACAGTGGCACCCATGGACTTCCATTGTATAAACACAAACCAACAGAGACATTTCTCAAAATATCTTCTTTTGTGTTAAAGTGACATGAGGGTGAGTAAATGCTGGACATTTTTGGGTGAACTATCCATTTTCACACTGTTTTCTTAACTGAACACAAGGATGAATATGACATTGTTTTATTCATTTGCACTGCTGTAACAATACATAGTAATAAACAGTAATGTTTGGAGACATATGTAAAGCATGTAAAATGACACACGGGGGCTTTGGAAAAATGTTTATATGACGCCAAAAAATAGCTGTTAAACTTGTGATTCTCTGAAATGAAATATATATATGATACAATTATGATTAGCATATTATATGTCATATATGAGTAAACACAATCTTGCATATTGAGAAAGCCATAGCAAACTTGGTGAGCTAAAACATTCTGAGATATTTGAATCCCTTAAAATAAACTCTTCCCTAACTGTAACACAAAACCAGCTACGAGTATACAGTGAGATACACAAGATATTACAGAATGCGAAGTTGATACCCTGGAGCCTTTCCTTATTTTGTTTTTCTCTCAGTTCAGAGACCGACTGTTGTGTACCAGCGGAAGTCTTCATTATTACATGTTTACATAGGGAGGTAAGCGTGATCCAGCACATAACCTGCTCCCTCTCTTAAATGAACTTTGTACATGGGTGAGGTGCGGGTGATCTCCAGTGCTGGTTTCTGAGAAATCTCTCATGTAGTATGTTTGAGAAGACAATGCAGCTTAATCGCTTACCCTGTTTCTTAGAAACTGTGTCGGGACCTTATAGACAATCCTATTATCTTCTTTTATCATACCTTCTTTTTCTTCCCTCCTCACAGCTTGTGTTTGTCTCTTTTCCACCACCTGATATTTTCCCTGTTTCTTTTTAATGATTTCCATTGTACCTGTTTTCCTTTTGGGAGTCTGTTATAAAAAGTCCATGTTATGTTCAAGCCACATTTAAACCACGATCTGCAGGTCAAGACATAGTTTAGATACATCTCATGCT
>JAZGTI010021211.1:0-10269 GCA_036877585.1 Botia kubotai | reverse complement strand
CTGCCCACAGAGTTCACGGTTCACGACTGCCCACAGAGTTCACGGTTCACGACTGCCCACAGAGTTCACGGTTCACGACTGCCCACAGAGTTCACAGTTCAAGACTTGTTGTTTGTTTACTTGTTTATGACATTCTGTAAAGAATCAGTCTCATCATGGTGTTGTTTCCCTCACAGATCCTTCAGGAAAGAGGCTCCAGGATGTGAATTCACACAGATCTCCTGTCCTTCGCTTCTGATCTCCGGGTCCTCCATACAGCTGAGCCCCCTTCAGTGCTGCAGCATTAACCAATCAGCACCATCTCTAACTGTCACTGCTGTTATCGGTGAATCAAAACTGAGTTATCAGTCTGCTCAGAGAGGATCACAGGGATGATGTGTTTCTCCTTCATCATCATGGATATTTATGCAGATCTCCTCCTCCTCCTCCTCATCATATCTGGATCAGCAGCTGCGCTGGCACTGGTGACACTCACTGAGAATCATCACCTTTATTTCAGTATCTGCTTCCCATCACTCAGTCAGACCGGCAGCACATAAGCAGCTGCGCAGATTTAATGAAGACAGCAGCTTTGTCATCTTCAGAGCAAAGTTTTGTACTCATGGACCCATCTGTAAAGCAGCAGGAGAGAGCAGATGGTCAGTCAGGCGCTCCACTTGTGTTTTCATTGCTGGGAATCACAAGGCGGCACATTTTGATTTCGCTCGGGTCAATTTGTCATTCTGGAAATGGATTTTCTGGGCATGTGATGATTGTGTATGTTACAAACATCTATTATTAGAGATACTGAATGCCAGTCAGCTATTGTTTCTATCTGTTTGGTATGGAGAGATTCAGAATCATTCTCCTGATGTACTTTTTAAACGCCTGCTCACTGAGATGTGAATGTGTTTGTGTGTGTTTTCAAACTTTTATCTGGAAATAAGCAGGGGACTCGTCAGCCTTCTGTTGCCCGGGTGATTTAGGAGACGAGTTGAGTGAACTGCATCAGTGGCTCTTTTTTGACAGTTTTCTGACATTTTACATTCAAATCTAGTTCTCCATTTATATTGTAACTCATTCTTTAAAACATCAGTGAAATGTTGATGAATCTAAAGGGCTCCATTTATTGGGTTTTATATCAGTATAACTTCAGGTAAATTGTCATGTTGACACAGAAATATTTTGTCCTTTGATCTGGTTGGCCACAGTAGCAGATAAACATGATCTGTTCTGACTGTGACTACAGAGAGAATCCATCACAGATGGACACTATCTGGAAATATTTCTCTTTGAATCATGTTGTCCAGGCTGTATTCAGTTTTTTGGTCATTCATCTGTTGATACACTGTTGATGCAGAATCTAGGGAGTGGTCTACAGTCCATCTAAGTGATGTTTTTTGTTCTGCTGTGTTCTAAATGTGTTGAAAGGTCTTTTGCCTGTATCACACTGTGGTCATTTTATTCCACATATCCTGAAGACAGAGTGGCTGAGTTCAGTGTGTTCTGCCTGTTCGGTGTGCTTGTGTTTTCTTTGTGTGATGGTTTCCACCTCCTGCAGACAGTTCATTTGTTCAGCCTCAGTCATTGAAGATACTGTGATGGGACTCTGACAGTGACAAACAGGTTTCACATTTGTTTTCAAAGTGATTTAAGTCTGAAGTCTCTGGATTGTTTCAGTGTTGTAACTTTGACCTGTCACCCTCTACGTCTTGTTGTTTATAGATGTACTCTTTCTAAAATACTGATAGAGACTGAGGAGCAGAGTGATGCTCTGTTTATTTCTCCTTTGTTCTGATTTAACAGTCAGTTCTGTTTCCTGGGGCTGATTCTGTGTCTCTTCATTCCTGCCTCATGCACTTTTAATTTGGGCCTTTAATTTTGCACCTATCTTTAATGTTCTCCCTTGTTGGTTTTGTTCTGTTTTAGGAATGGAACCTCATGCATGGCATTAGAACGACATTTGCAGTCTGGAGTTCTTTAAAGCTGTTCAGGAAACTGATATGGTCACATTGACTATTGAGAAAACTTCAGTATATCTTGTTATATGCTGAGATGTTGACAGTGTAACAGTGAGTTGGTATAATAATATAAGATTGATTACACCTGAGACCTGGACGCAAGCTCTGGAAAGAAGAATGTTTTTTCTGTTCTGTAGTAATCATAAAATAAAGTCACAAACAACCGGATAAACTTGCTAATTAAGGGTAAATATATGCACACAACAAACACTGTGTGTTTGTATGTAAGTGCAGTGTTCAGCTGATGTTTTGGAAGTTGGCCAGAAGACCTCTCTGTTGTGAAGTCTGTTTTATACAAAAAAGGTCCTTTTTCAAAAGAGGCATTTATTTGCCTCTGCCGTTATAGTTAGTGGCTGTATTGCATTGCTGTAAAATATCAAACATGTCAGTGTGGTGATGGGATTGTGGAGTAGTCTGGAAATTAATAGTCTTGATCAGACTGGTTTTTTATTTTTTTTATTTTTAAGTTGGTCTAATGATGCGGTTTCTTGCAGTGTTCAGATTGCAAAAAAATGTACGCTTTGTATCGTAAGATGTGTTTGTGTTTCAAAGTTTGTGCTGCTTGTTGTTTACAATTGTTTGTGTGTTTTAAAAAATCTACAAAAGTGTAATTATTAAACACGAGGTTCTCACGCCTTTTGATCAATGACATCACTCACACGTTACACATATCACTGAAAACGGAGACAGTGTCAGGACATGAACACTGTTTCACGATAAAACAAAATAATCATATGATAGGAATGTTTAAAAATGTAAGTTATTTTGTTTACGCGCCGCTATAGTAACCAATGAGACCTGTTTTCTTCTACCAACAATAAACCTTCACAGGAACAATATACTAGACTGCCACCTGCAGGTGAACTACTTTTCATTTCAGTCTTCAGGCGTATAAACACACTGGCAGAGCAACTCTATTCACGGAGAGAGATTTGTGTGTGTATGTTCTACTACGCGAAGCTGTTGCTATCGAGAGTTAGGTAAGTCTTGTGTTGAGCTAATGAAAGCAGCGCTGTTTGCATGTTCCTGTCTTGTGCCTCACGAGAACGCGCGATAACAACCTCAAGAGAGATTTGCAGCGTTATATCTGATTGCCTTTGTCTAAAGAAGGGAAAGCGACGTACACTTTTACGAGTAACTCTTGTGTAATTCTAAAAATGTGAGCAGCTGTATAACACAAACCCATATTTAGGCAAACTGAACGCATGCCTTCATGTTAAGAGTTAGATGTTGTGATAACGATTGTTTTTTTTGTTGCGTCCTCTACAGAAGTTGGCGTAAGAAAGGAATCCAGCATTGATGATTTAATGATAAAACTTGAGTGCAGTTTATTTCAATGTGTTTTTGTTTCACATAGGTGCCGACATTACCGGCTCGGCTGTTTCTGTGGATTGTAGTAAGAGCGAAGACGAACCAATTAATCATCTGTAGAGTGGATTTATAACGTCATACGTGAAAGCGAAAAATGTATTCAAAGATTCTTGTAAGAAATGCACGCGAGTCCGTGCAATTCTGCCAAACAGTGACTCTTCTGAAGAGACGCTGGACACCTTCCGTATCTGCTCAACAGCGCTGGTAAGCGCTCGTAAACCTTTCTGTACACGTGTGACTCGATTTCTGCTTTTCCTGTTAAAAGGTTCTCATGCATTGGGTAGAGGTGCATTCTTAAGAAATGTACTCGGTATTGTTTTAAATAAGACAACCATGTTTTCAAATGGCCGAAAACCATGCCGCCGTCTTTAAGACAGTTGTTGTAACTGTTATGTAACGTTTGATTACACTGAAGTTTACGGAACTCATGTAAGTTTACGGAACTCATTTCACGGCTACATAGAATGAGGAGAAATCAATACCATGTGTTTATGTTTCTATTCAACGAAATTTCTGCATTGTTGCAAAGCAGCTTTACAGGAAAAATGCACAACGGTTAAAACACAAGAAAACAGTATTAGGATGAAAGAAATGATATAAAACATGAAAATGATAATACATGCAGAGTACATCTCATACACCCGCGATCTTTTCTTTATCGTTTAAAACAGTGCTATTCATGCGGATAACCCACCCAGCGTCCCAACCCTGATAACCAGTTATGCCCACGGCATCTCCTCACATTCTCTGCTGTACCGGACTGTGGACTATTGTCTCCGAGCGACCGTGGAGCGCCACCCTGACCGAGAGGCGGTGGTCTGCGTGCAGGACGGAATACGCAAGACCTTCGCGCAGTTCTACCAGGACGTGAGTGCTCCGCTTCTGCTTTCTTTGCGGCGGTGCTGTGTAAAGTGAGGAGTACGGTGTACATTTTAGGACATCCTCAGACCTCAGTCATGCCATGAAAGGGCGTCATGCCTCAGACTGAAAGGCTTCAGTCACTGCACAAAACAGCATTGTGCCTCAGACTGAAGGAAACACGACGTCAGGTGTCAGGTCTCGTACAATTAGGCATCAGGTGAAACGGTCTCAGGTTAAAAGGCATCAGACAAAAAGACGTCGGGCGAAACGACTTAGGTGGAGTGTGACGTTCACTACTCGTGAAATGCATGTTCTCCTCTTTATACAATTTAATTCGTGTAGTATTTAATTAAAACTGTTAAGATAAAACACATCAAGAGCGGCCTACCTGCTTCTGACCTCCTCACCCGTTGCGCGCCACTTTGATTAGCTTGTTCTGAACCGCGTGCGTGTGACGTCACATGGGGCGGGGCAGCGCGACACATCACACTCCACCTGAGTCCGTTTCATTCGATGTCTTTTTGTCTGATGCCTTTTAATCTGAGTCTGTTTCGCCTGATGCCTAATTGTACGAGACCTGACACCTGACGTCGTGTTTCCTGAGACCTGAAGCGTTTCAGTCTGAGGCATGACGCCTTTTCATTGCATGACTGAGGTCTGAGGATGTCCTAAAATGTACACCGTAGTGCAGGTCCACATGACCTCTCACTGTTGATAGTGTTGTGTGTGGAATGTAAGAACTAGACCAAATCTCAAAATAAAAGACATTTCTGAGCAGCCCTCTATTAATCAGAACTAAATATGGTGCTTAACCAGAGTTAATTGTGATTTAGAGATATTTAAATTCGCTAGTTTGGATAAAAGCGTCTGCCAAATGCATAAATGTAAATTCTGTGTGAGTGTTTATGCTTTCAAACACCAAACACTGCCCTTCTATGATCATAACATTTAATAGAGTTTACAGTTATGCTGTATGTAAACATGACCTTTCCTCTATATTTACTGTCTGTGAAAGTCCAGATGTAACAGGTGAGATTAGGAACAGTGTGTGCTCCACTGAACTGTGTAGTTTCCTCTGGCACAGATAACGTGTCGGCTCTCTGCCATACTTTAGAGTGGAAGTATATACACACATGATAAGAAGATAACCATTTATTCAGCGTGTAACAGTATCATCATAAAGCATGTCACTCTCATACACCTCTGTTGTTCCTCTCTTACAGTCAGTACAGTGTGATATCAAATGATGGTCAGCTGTAATGTGGTGTTGCCTGCAATTTTTAATAATGTTTTGTTATTGAATGACTCATCCACTCCTTTCGTGGCAAACATTGAGACACAAAAGCAGCAGTGAAAAGCTTTCAGAACCTCATCACAGTGTAAGATGTGCTGATGTGCTGTTCCCAGGTGGAACAGGCAGCTGCGGGTCTCTTGGCTGTTGGGCTGAAGAAGGGGGATCGTTTAGGGATGTGGGGTCCAAACATCTATGAGTGGGTGCTGATGCAGTTTGCCACGGCCAAGGCTGGGATTATTCTGGTGGGGTTTCTGCCTGTCTAATATGGTTCATCTGAGGTTTTGCCAACAACTGGTGTAACACAAATGTTTTTTTTAAAGGTGTCAGTGAACCCTGCTTACCAGTTGCAGGAGGTAGAATTTGCCCTTAGAAAGGTAAGCTAATGGTTATCTGTGCAGAATCACAATAAATCACAGAATGTCTGTTTTGGGTTGTGTCAGGAGTTTTTCCAGAACTGATGACATGAACATGTCTTTCAGGTGCAGTGCAATGCAGTTGTTTGTCCAACTCAGTTTAAAAGCCTGAAGTACTGTGAAATGTTGAGGCAGATTTGTCCAGAGATGGAAACAGCTTCTCCCGGAGGACTCAAGAGTTCAAAGTGCGCATGACATGAGAAAAGCTGCACAATCAATACTGAGGGTCAGCACACAGATCAGATGATGTTCTTGCATGTCTGTCTATTTTTAGGCTGCCAGATCTGCACACTGTGATCTGCACAGACAGTCAGCAGCCGGGCTTTTTTCACCTGAAGGATCTGATGCAGGCAGGGAGCAGCCAGCACCATCAAGAGCTACAAGAGCTGCAGAAGACCATCATGTGTGATGACCCCATTAACATTCAGTTCACATCGGTACTGTTCTGATTTTCCTGGAATCTCTCACACTGCAGCTCCAATCAGCACTAACTGGGATGGGGTTCCCAACCTTCCCCCTTCTGCTATTGGTTGGACAGTATGACAGTCCCACCATAAACGTATGTCATTGGTCCAGCTGTTTTTACTGGGATCTGTGGGCTGATCAGAGTGGTCACAGAAAGATGGCAATATTTTAACAGCAATACAGTGTCCGCACTTTCAGAGAAGTGAATCTAAAAAGAGATATTTATAGCTGTCACTGCATATTACGACAGGACCACCATCAGAAAATAACACACTTCATCCTCTGTATGAACACAGTGTGTGGTTTCTGAATGACCACACATTCAACTTCAGTGACAATAGAAGTGAATCATATTCATAGTCAATGTTTCTGGTTTTTAGGGAACTACAGGAAAGCCCAAAGGAGCCACTCTGAGCCACCACAACATTGTCAACAACTCTTACTTCATCGGCATGCGTGTGGGCTACAACTGGAGGGTGGGGAAAAAATACAATACAAGTATTGTTTGATCCTAGAAAACTTTTATTCCTTCAATTGTAAGATATGCAGTTCATGGTCAGTGTAAAACTTGCTGATTTGACTTTGGCTTTTGATGACTTAGTTTAAATGAAAACTCACATACTCACATACAGTAAGTGTGATTTGACTTCCTGTACAGAATAATGTGCGTGTGTGTTTGCCGGTGCCCATGTATCACTGCTTTGGCTCAGTGGGTGGTGGTATGACTATGGCTGTTCATGGCGTCACGTTGGTTTACCCCTCCAGAGGGTACGACGGACATGCCAACCTGCAGGCAATGCAGAAAGAGAAGTATGAAGTCATTTGTTTCCTGTGAATCTTCTGTGAAACTTGTGGATTATTAGAGCACATAGGAAAAATACATTAATGCCGTGAAGAGGAAGCCCAATGGCATATGCTGTAGAATCATGGGTAGGGATCAAAGGTCACACTTGGTGGATTGGATTTACACTCTTTAAAACCAGCTTTCAGTGGTTGGTTACTATCATGGACACCATCCATCAGAGGGTTAATGCTTACAATGTAGTTTTGTAGTATGTAGTAATGTGCATTTCCAGTCTAATGCCTAGTGAAAAGTTCTGTTTGTTTGAACAGAACTGCCACACATTGCCACAAAACTGAAACTAATTCTAACCTGTCCATCCAGGTGTACATTTGTGTATGGAACTCCCACTATGTACATTGACATGCTCGGCCAGCGTGACCTGGCCCAGTTTGATCTGTCGTCAGTTGAGGCTGGTGAGTTAGTTTAACCTGTTCAAGGTTAATCTGGTGCTCAGTGCCAGACAGTGTATCTGCAGTGCAGAGTAACTCCTGATCTCCTGTCTTTCAGGTATTGTGGCTGGTTCCCCTTGTCCTGCTGAGGTGATAAGGAAGATGATTAAAGTCATGGGTATTAAAGAAATGATGGTAAGTAGACACAAAGTATCAGTATATCATGATATAGAGCCAGTGTTGTTTACATAATGCACAGCTGCTAATCCAGTTCATTATTGTGTGATGAATGATTGAGTACAGTCACTTCAGTCAGTAAATTCAATTCTTATGGGTGTGCTGTAAGTCAGCATTACCACCAGAGGGAGACAGAGGGAGAGTGTGTGTGTGAGAGGGAGAGAGACAGACAGAGAGGGAGAGTGTGAGTGTGTGTGTGTGAGAGAGAGAGAGTGTGTGTGAGAAGGAGAGAGACCGACAGAGAGGGAGAGAGAGAGACAGACAGAGAGGGAGAGTGTGTGTGTGTATGTGAGAGAGACAGAGAGAGAGAGTGTGTGTGAGAGGGAGAGAGACAGACAGTGTGAGAGGGAGAGAGACAGACAGAGACAGACAGACACTGCTGTCACTGCTAGGTTTAGGGTTTTGTCCCAGCATGACAGGAAAAAAGCATATCATGATAAAAGCCCATGTTTTGATGCAGATCGGCTACGGCACGACTGAAAACAGTCCAGTAACGTTCTGTGGTTATCCGATTGACAGCATGGAGAGAAAAGCAGAGACTGTGGGCTGTATAACCCCCCACATTGAGGTTCATTTACACCCACATACACACCCACATACACACACACATACACACACATACACACACATACACACACATACACACACACATACATACCAAGATTTGAGCTCATTCTAACTGCATCTCGTGTTCATTAGGCGAAAGTAGTGGACCCTACGAGTGGACACATTGTCCCTCTTGGTGCTCAGGGAGAGCTGATGATCAGAGGCCACTGTGTGATGCTGGAATACTGGCAGGATGAGCAGAAAACTCAGGAATGCATCACAAAAGACCGCTGGTACAAGACCGGGTATGTTCATTCCATCACTGTTTCAGGATTGGTTCCAAACAACTGCAGTTAGATTTGCTTACCGAGTCCGTTTGTTGTTTGATTGATACAGAGACATTGCAAGTTTGGACAAATATGGGTACTGCAAGATAGAAGGACGTATCAAAGACATGATCATTCGTGGAGGAGAGAACATCTACCCTGCTGAGATCGAACAGTTTCTGCACACACACCCCAAAATACAGGAAGCACAGGTGAAGTGTGTGAACCACAGACATCATCTGTAGATGACCACGTTATGTCACCTAATTATTATTCATGAGCTGGGTTCATATTTATGGAGTCCTCGCACACACATTGTAGATCATTTCTTTAGCCATGCGTTTACATTAATGAGCTGATGTGCATACATTAGTTTTGGTGCCAGGCGGTTTAGACTGGAAAAGCACCTTTTTTGACAAACAGGTGATTGGAGTGAAGGATGAGCGAATGGGGGAGGAGGTCTGTGCCTGTATCAAACTGAAGCCTGGCCAGCAGTGCACTGCAGAGGAGATAAGAGACTACTGCAGGGGAAAGGTCAGAACCAGCCAGCACTGAACTGTCATCTGTTAACCAACTGAGCCATTCAATTATTGCTGCTTTTCCTGCAGATTGCTCATTACAAGGTTCCACGCTACGTGACGTTTGTCGAGGGCTATCCGCTGACCGTCACTGGAAAAGTATGTGCACATTTTCTGTGAACACTGACATATGACATTAGCTGTGTCGTGTGTTTTTATGGGGTGGTGTTTGAGCAGTGGTGAGAAAGTATTTACAAAATTGCTCCTCAACGAGTCTCACTTGGAATGAATCTGATGTTACTTTGTCTATATGGGTACATCATGTAAAATATGAAGAAAATGTAGAAATGCTATTTACTACAGACAGCAGAAATGTCAGAAATTTGTGGCTTCAGCCAAGTGTGGCATGTAATAGCTGCTACGACACCTTTGCTTTTAAAGGCTTGTGATTGGCTGTTGACAGATTCAACCGTTTAATAGCACTGAGACTGTTGCTTTTTTTCATATGTCTCAGATCCAGAAGAACAGACTGCGGGAACAGACTGAGAAACAGTTGGGACTGTGAGATTAAAGAACCCCTGTCCTGTTCTTTAAATCAGCCAATAGCAGGACATCAGCCTCAGTGCATCATGAACTCCCCAACGGATCATAGTTTCATTGTTTATCATTAAAACACACAGTATAACGTTTGATATATGCATGATTCTGTCCTATTTGTGAGGAACCTACTAGTCCCGTTTCTAAAGGTTAAGGGTGTTTTCTTCCTTTAAATTGTCTTTCTTTGGTCAGGAATTGTATTTGAAAGCAAATGATTCTTAAATCACTTGATCCTGACACGGTCTGCAGTCAGCAGCACGATGTGTCATTATAGAGGCTCTATCATAGAACACTGTTGAAGATGTGTGAGCTGTCTCAGTGTGTATTAAAACACATGAATACACATGAAAACAGTGTCAGTCTCTTCTTTCATATATGACAGCTGCAGACTAACACTGATACTAAACA
>JAZGTI010021209.1:0-10270 GCA_036877585.1 Botia kubotai | reverse complement strand
GAGAGAGAGAGAGAGAGAATGAGCAAGGCATTCAAACGGATGACAGGTGGGATGAAACAAATATTTAGGAGATTATGTTTTTGATTGACATTATGCCTCTGTTTGCGCCTTTTATCAGTGTTATCGGGAGCAATTTGATTTTCAAAGTTCACCTTGCATACCAATAATAATCATAAGGATAGAGGGAATTTGACATACAGTACATGTCTGTTCCCAGGAGAGATAATGGCATTCAGGTTTTCCTCTCTGAGAGGTTGAATTAATCTCCAAGGTGACTCTGGGTATAAAAGCTGTCGATAGGTGGCCGGAGATACCCTGTATGAAGCATACTGAGTGGATGCCATAAGCCTGGTGCATTCACTCTCTGAGAAATGGATCAATTCTTTACAAGGAGCCTGTAAACAAATCTGAGATTCACCTTAAGAAAAGGGCTGAATAGAAGCGCAGGGCCTCCTCTGAATGAAGAGATTCTCAAGTGTTCAGAAATCACTCACTTAGTTGCCATTGCACGAGAGGAGGAGATTTAAACTGTAGAATATATAAATATGTAAGTAGGGTTATATTCTCAAAGAATGGATTTTTAGACTCTGTGCTGATGTTTTTCTGGACTCACACCATATTTTTTGATTAAAAACACTGAGGTGGCACAAAACAATAGACATAACAGAAACATTTTTTTTCAAACCTTTTTGCAGATTTTTTTTTTGAGTTCTGAAGTCCTGATTTGGGAGAGTTCAGCTTCTTGTTGAATTTATTGATTGATACATTTATTGATGTGTATAGTTTTAAAGCTGTATTTACCCTAAGGTGGGTTGCGTCGCAGTAATTGGCTGAGGCATGTGATAGGAGGAGAATAGGAAATACTGTTATGATGACAGAGTTTGAGTGAAACTCAAGGATTAAAAAAATAATGTCAGAAGCTTAATTGTCTGGCAAATTGTAATTGTGAATGACTGTACATTTCAATATTTTGTCCATATTTTTGTACATATATTGTTGAACAATAGTAATAAATCTAGTTGATTTATGGGGTGACACTGTTCTAAAACAAAACTACATTTCCCATCATTCTTTGAATCATAAGAATGATAAAAACACAGATAGAGAAACAATTACACACCCAACGTGCATTATTTGCACTTTGTTTTATTGAATTAGTACTAAATGTCTTCCTGTCCTTGTTGTGAACAGAAAATGAGGGAAGAAATATAAAATTACACATCACACCCATTTTATTCAGATCGGAATCACTTGAATGCACATCATGTCATAATTATAATTTCCAGTTTCATAAGCAGGACCCTCCCAGGAGGACTTGTATAATAAACAATATAATCCACTGTGAGTGTCACCTGTACATGTGAATTTGTAGCCAATAAATGCACATATTACTGTCATGCTTCTATTAGAGAATCATGACATTTACAACCAATTAACAGCCTACTATCTTAAGTTTTACTAAAGCAACATATGTGTATACATGTACATACAGTGTGTCTTTGTATTAAAATGGTGCTTTTACTCATCAGCAGAAAGGAATTGTTCATACAAGCTATGTTAATACAACATTTAATTTCACAGAAAACAATGTTGTGGTCTGTGTTTAATCCATGAAAGCCCTGGGTGACAACTTCATAATCACATGCTTCACTAAAGCACATTTGAATGGAGCTTTAATCAAGCCCTGGTAATCTCTACCTCTTAAGGGCACAATCATGTGCGATCCATTAGATGTCACAGAAATCCCAACGTACATTAGGAGCCCCCATTATGTAATTCACAGCATTTGTGGCGATAAACCTGACCCTGGATTCCTTAATGCTGAAAAACAGTTCAGCCCGTAATTAAGACAAGTTTATAGCTGCAGGCTGAACCCCAGAAAGGGGCAGGGCCTACAAACAGCTGAAAATGACATACAAAAAGCTTGGGCAGGGTGATGTTCCAAAAAAATATATTTGATACTTTTTTAGCCTTTCTGACAAGATATGATATACATCTCTATATTTTTGTATTGGCTCAAAATGGTGTCAGAAGAACCATCATGTCAATAAAACAGCCATTGTTGCCAAGTACATTGTAAATATTTATTGTAACTTAATATATAAATGTCTGTTTTATCATATGTTAGGAGAAATAAGTATTTACTAAATATGTGCTTGGTTTTATAAGCTTACTTGGCTAGGCAGTGAGGTAGCAAAGCAGCTGCTTTAGGTTTTGGATGCAGCCCTAGTTAAAAATAACCTAGCCATGTTTAACCCAATGTTTTTTACTTAACGAATGATCATTTGAATCAGTGAAACGCATATGAGCATAAATGTGCTTACAGAATGAGAGTATAGCAGCATTTGATATATTTGTATATACTACATCAACTATGAGTGAAAGCCCTGCCTCCATTTAGAGACCCCACCCCCTTTGGAAATCTCTGGGGTGCTTTTCCCTGCCCAACCTTTGAGCACTTCACCTCCTCTAGCCTGTCTGTGACAAAGAACAAATTATTCTAATACCCCTGATAGGGCAAAATCATTCTTCCCCAAGCTGCTGATTGGTAAAGTTATCTTTAATTGGTTTAAACTTTGCCCTATCTGCCTGGGGATTGGCAAGCTTAATTTCAGCAAAAGGTCAGCATCAATAAATCCAGTTGAGGAAGGGAATGTGAGAAAGGGGGTGGAGTAAGAGAGCAGGAGATAGGGAAAGACAGGAACGAGAAAAGGAAAAGACTGTACCCAATACTTTAGGAGGGCAAGGGTGGAAGCCAGAGAAAGTGAAGTGTGACCCCTGGCCCTCGTGGCCGGCGTCGAAAGTGCAGACAGGAGATTAGAATCTCCGGTGTTGTGGCTCTATCTATGTGTCATCTGTTTATTGGTACTGACCCCTGGCAAGATGGGGTCATATTTTCATATAATGGCAAAGCTACTCCGTTAGCAGCCATCGCTAGTCATATAATAAGACTAAAATAAAAAGGACATAAACACTGTGGAAGACAAGATCATAGAAAGGAGAAGAGACGGAAAGGAAGGAAGAGAATGTGATGGAAGGCTAGTTGACCCAGAGCTAAAAGGACAGCTCAATTTAGTTTGTGCTGAGAGGTATGAGAGTGAAGTTTAAGCTAACAAAGACATCACTTCCATTAACCAGCACGGCATTCTAAAGCAGTGTCTGGGTTTACACAGATATGACTCACCTGTACCAGTCATTAGCATTCGTATGCTAAATCTCATTTGACAGGTGCTGAAAATCAAACTGGTCATTATCTGCTCTCGGATCATTCCTTGTTTCTTTTCTCTGGGCATTACAGAGATGTAAGTCAGTGCCACAGTAAGAAAAGCTATCTGTTAGCATTCCCATTCATCTCAATAGTAGTTGCCTGACTGGGAGAGAACCGCCCTGAAGTGTGCAGTTCTGCGCTGACAGTGTTCCTGTAGCTCAATCGGTAGAGCATTGCGTTAACAGCGCAAAGGTCATTGGTTTGATTCCTAGGAAACACACACTGATTAAATGTATAACCTGAATGCACATGCAAGTCACTTTTGGAAAAAAGTGTCTGCTAAATGCATAAATGTAAATGTACCGAAAAAAGCGCATACACTACCTGTCAAACATTTAGGTTTAATTGACTGAAATGTTTCTTATGATCTTAGAAGCTTTTTGGTCTGAAGCAGTATGTTTGGTTGTTTGAAATGAGTTTTGTAGACAGGAATACTGGTTAATGTAATAAATTCAAGTCAAAAAGGTTTTTGCTTAACATTGTATTTCCCAATACATAATAAAAGCGCACAGAAAAAAATATGTTGTTAATAGTATTTGTTGTTTGCAGAAACTGTTTTAAGTCCAAGATATTGATCTACCAGAAGGGACTAACTGGCCCGTGCTAACCGGACAAACCTTGACCCCTTGTGAACAACACATACTTTTCTGTGATGTTCACAATTGCAGATTCAGCAAATGCACCCTCCACCTGCTTTTAAAAGGCCTCTGGAGTTCATAACTCAGCTGTTGATTGATTGTCATCCATATTGACTGTGAGATGCCGGGTTGGCATCGCTGGTTATGCAAGGCTGAGGTCAAAGGTGAAAGTGCACGTGCAGTGCAAGGACACGAAGGGGTGGCACGGGAAAGCGCGCAGGGTCAGTGACAGCTCAACTCCATCGTGGCTCAGCTGCACCGCCACAATAAAAGGTGACAGGTCCAATCAACCACTCCATCAATAGCTCCTGGCCTAATGCTCTCTCATGTCAGACCGAGTTAGAAAAGACCGCGGTGACACCCCCACACGAGACAATGAGAAGAGAGAGGGAGAGGCAGAGCAAGAGAGGACAACACCTTAATAGAGATCCCAAGGTCTGTAATACAGATAAGTTTAACTATCTGCACGCTTCCAAATAGTTCAGCGATTCTATCTCTTTGTCTGCCTCTGTGCAAACCTCTCCATCTCACAATGCAACAGTTAGAGGTGCTGAAAAATCGAAAATCATTTTGCTTTCTGACTCAAAATAGCGCCGACTGGCATTGACTGTGGCGTCTCCGTCTATGTTTCAGCTGAAGCGACATGTGGCAGACGGGCGGATGCACTGGCAGCAAAGAAGAGCGAACAGCGACTACGTGCACTGATAAAACCAGTGACTGCTCTACTGTAGTGAAGTGTGACATGCAAATTACAGTAAATCCCTCGTACGGTAAATCTGATGCATGTCAGAAGAGGGGATGGAGAAAATAGAACAAACAGGAAAATAACAGGGGTGGGGTATGTGGAGACCATGACAAGTAAAGTAAAGAGAGTCGACTGAGTCGCGTGCAGAGATGAAGCGTTTGGGCTGAACAAAGCGTGCGTTCTGTGCGTTCCCTCTACCTGCCACAAGGGCCGTTTTCACAGCCGTTGACTCACACCAATGTGGCAGGTTCATCCGAAAAGCCGCATCGAATTGGAAAGTGTTTCTGTCACTGGCTCTGCAGGCTGGAATGGGACATCACACTCACAATTCACTCCACGGGGGGCGGCTCAGAGAAAAAAATCTCTTTTTAGTTTTTAGCCTCCTGAATTCACAACACACCTGGTGCTCTGCAGAGGTCAGAGCAGGAAGGGGCAATAGTGTGTACTTTCAGATCAGCATGAGTTGCAGAATCATAAAGAGAGGTGGAACATTTGATCAAATTCATGTTGTATTATCTGAGCCAGTTGAGAACTTGTAGTTCTATGTTCTTTGATATAGGCCATGATATTACATGATTACCTTATTTATGTTCCCAGGTACATGGTACCTGGAAACAAAGGTACAAAGAACATGGTTCTGCCATGTACTAGTGTTGTTTTTACTCTTTAAATGTTTTTTTCTAAATGCATTAGTACATTTCAGCCTCAAGTCACTAAACAGGGCTAGCAGAAACAATATTAAATAGGGTAAGATTTGTAGGATTTTCTGTATATGACATTTTTCCTAAATACACCACTTCAAGAATAAATTATGTTTTTGAAACTAAACTAACAACTGATGTTTGTTTTTTTAGCAAATAAAATTACAGTACATGCATTTTAATGGGTGCAACAATTGTGTTTACAGCTCAATGCTGATTTCTACATTTTGTAGAAGGTTGTAGTTTATGTTATGTTGTCACTTGAAAGCTAACATGGACATTTGTTTAGTCAGCTTATAGCTTAACATCTTGTGTACCTGAAGCATCTTCACAAATGGATAATTGTTTTGCTGTCTTTTAGAGCTACAAAATGTTCTTTTTTTACTGTATAAGTTATTTATTATTATATTTATATTTATTTATATTATAGGTAGTAGTGTAAAGACACTACAGAGAAATTTTACCTGATTTACATTAGCTCATAGTCTTGTAAAGGGCGTTTCACACACACATGACCTCACCTTATGTCATAGAGGATCATCTGGTTAGTTTTATTTTTGATATGTAAAATACAACTGGTAATGACAGTTTCAATCATCTCCACCATCCCCAATCATTAGCTGTCATTAGCAGCATGTAGTGCCTTGATATGTGTCCTCTGTATGAGTGGAATGAACATCTCAAGGAATGACAAACTCTCTCTCAGTCTCTCTCTCTTTCTCACTCTTTTTATTTTCACTGCACCGGCCTTGATGCATTGTCAATTGCATCAACTGCACCGTCCTTGATGTATTCAGCCTCAGCCATCATTAGCCAACCTTCAGCTGCCTCCTCCAGTACAATGAAATAATGTATATTTTATTCATTTCTGTTTTTGAAATGTTTATTGCAGTGAACGGGAGAATGTGGGGACTAAAACTTGCAATACAATGAACTGAAGTCAGCTGAAGATTGTGCAGTAGCTGCTGTGGGTATGATGGGCGAGAGGTTCACCAGTAAACTGCCTCTGCCTTCTCTTCTATCAGATCCACAGAGATCTGTCATGTTATCACAGTAAACACCACTAGAGCTGATAGAGTGTGTTCTCCCAAGGAGTTAAATAAATAAAAATTATTTACAATAAATAAATAAAGCTGTTAAAATACCTGATGACATACACAGAAACTTTCTCAAGGTAAAGCGTGCTTTACATCAGGAAAAGTGCTTCAAAGAGACTCCACAATGCTGAACACGATTCATAAATAAATAAAACTACTAATAAATATATCGGTAATCATGGGGAACAGTTGACTTGAGTTTGACCCTCGATCGTGAAGAGCTCTGTCAGCTTGTGCTCACCACTTAGGTCAAAAAACATATTCACTTGGCGGCCAGCTTGGTAAACATTTCTGTTTTTTATGTAGACATACAAGTACAGCTCCTATCTACATGAATGAGAAAGGAGCTTCAAAATTATTTGTTACATATTGATAGTGCGTCTAATCTCGACAAATTCTTTGTGAATAAAAATTCATCATGGCCTCATTAGCATTTGTGTAAAATTAAATATTCCCTGACTAAGGTTCATTGTATAAAAAATGTGATTAAGCTCACTTCACACTAAGAACACAAGATTTTTCCAGCTGGTCTAGCTTATACATGTATGTTCTAGAAGAAACACACAGGTGATGTCTATTTCAAAAAGGTGGTTTGTTCTTTTAACTGGAAGGTAGGGCTTCCATTCCTTCGGGCTTCCATTCCTGTGCTGGCACAGTGGCATGTTCTGTATGCAGAGCTCAAGATGACAAATGGAGTTCTCATGAGAATCAGTGGCTCTGCTTTGCTTTTTTTGTCACCTCTGTAGGCAGCTACACTCTCTGCACCCTAATGAGTTTCAAGCAGAAACTACAGTAAGGCATTATGTGCTTTGTTATGCGAAAGGATTTTCCTCTGTTTGTATAAGTGTGTGTTTGTGTGTACCTAAGCCCTATGCTCGAGGCTATGGACATAGCTGGATGACTCCGAGCTAACAGATGCATGGCTGTAGCAATGATGACAGGCTTTGAGAAGGGGCTGATGGGTCTGTGACTGTGGCCGCCTACAGAGCACTTTGTTCAAGTGATAAGTGGGATCACTTCCCCTTCCTTCAGCCTGGTGCCCAGACCTGCATTACAGAGAATGTCCTAGGGGCCAGTACTGCGGAATAACCCTCATAAGCTGCTATTACGGTATGTGTGAGCATTTTAAGATTGTAAAGGAAAGATTTTCCCTAGTATAAAATCTTGCCATTGTCACTGTGGTGTCTGATTTGCTTTTAAATTTAATTTTGATTTTTACTTTTATGTACCAGATATGCTGTAAGCTAAATAGGAAAAAAACATTTATGTTACTTCATATTGACCATTTAAAAGGGCAACAGTATTAGTTGTATTATTAGAAAATGTTTTTCATACGCCTGAAACATTTATCATTTAGTTTTTTATTATCATTTTTACCCTCTCCTTGACCCTTCGAAATAAACCGTTTTTGCCGCCTTGCCTTTAAGACAAAGTCTGTGACTGACCTGCATAGATTCATAGATTTTTATTTTTAAAACAATTATGAATAATGAGAAAGACATTCCAATGAAACTTATTTGTAAAGGATCAAATATAAAAAATCAGATTAGAAGATTATTAGATTATTAGATTATACATTAGTCGATGTACAGCAGAACTCACAAGTTATTATGTTTCCTTTACTTAATACAGCCCAGCATGTAAAAATAAGGCATTATCTAGGGGGAACGTGCTAGAATGGCACTGTATCTTCGCTCGTCTCCATAGCGATGATATTGCGTGACACCTCGCCCTTGATTATGTTTGCGGGAGCTGCGAGTGAATCAGAAGAGCTGTCACAGTTGCACATCAGCGGGAACCACAAGTAATCTCCACTTCTCAGCTGAACGTCCTGCACGTCAGTTTTAAGATTAAATCATACGCGTCATCATCATGCCATAGCCTGACATTTTAAGTTCAGTCTGATTTCTTAAGCATTGCCTCACTTAATTAGAGTGGAATTCCCTAAAAGGTGCAGAGCTTTAAAAGGAGTAAGACAGATTTGGGCGGAGAAATGTGACAATCCCTATTGGTGGAACCCCTCCTGAATAACCAATGAGCTGCTTTGGCTCATTAGTGCTCCGGTGGGGAAGCGAAAGGTGATTGGAGATTCACAGTTCGTCAGCGAGTTCCACAGAAACCACACATAGCCCTTGGCAAACAGCAGACCAAACACACTTTAGCTTAGGGATGCTGAGAGTAGGGATTCTGTGCACCCTGCAAGGATGGGCTAAGGACAATGAGAAGATCTGGAAGAGAGAGAGAGATCATAGAGATACAGAATACTGAGAACATGAAGGACACAGTGAGGAAAAAAGTGAAAAGGTAAAATATATGATATGCCCTTTATCTCTCTATATCTCACTCTGTTTGTCAGCTGTACCTGGGCACTAGTCAGAAGTAAATGCCCTGCCGACACAGTTGCCATATGACCGCTGTTATAAAGAAGAACTGAAGGGTGACGCATCACATCATCGCTTCCATTTTTAACTGTCCTGAAAATAAACATGGAATAGCTCAGCTGTGATCTATCAATTTAACAAAAATAATACTACATTTATTATTTGTTTTATTATTAAAATAATTTATTATTATTTGTACATTTATTATTTGTATTTATGCATTCGGCAGGTGCTTTTATCCACCTGTAGCTGTTGGATGTAGCTTACGCTACTTTCAAGATGTACAGTTTAGTCACTACACGTGTTCCCTGGGAATTGAACCCACAACCTTTGCTGCTAATGCAATGCCTAACCAGTTCAGCTACAGGAAACTTTAATTATTATTATTGATGATTAGAATAAACAGGCAATAACCATAGTTCATTAACTGTGTGCTGTTTATGGTTATGTAACAATGAAGTTGGCTTTTTTGAATTTTAAGAATGTAGTTTATGCAATCAGGATTGGAGCTATCCTCTAACACAGAATTCTGCTAAACCGGGTAATAAAGCACACAGGATATTCAGTGTTTATAATGTGTGTTTGTATGGGGGAGACAGAAAAACAAATAACTACTCAGAATCAACAGTCTATTAATAAAACCTAGATATGAATCAGTGAAGATTATGCATAACTCCGAGAAAGAGTATTTCCTGACAGCATAGTACAAATACAGCATGTGACTTCACACTTGCTGATTTATTGACCAATTACTGTTCTTTGAAACACTGGAATATCCACATAAGAAGGGCCAAAAATGAATGATTTAATAACTGCAAGATTTGACAAGCTGCTGTCATTCACTGTACAACTAAAATGATGTTCAATATTTTATAGTGTTAATCCCAAAAGATGAGCAATTCAATTTCCATCCACACAGTGTATTGCTCTTCTTAAATTAGTCATCAGGGACTTCACTGCAAAACAGTGCCACCTTGTGGAGAGGAGAATCACACATTTGCAGTGAGTACTAATAATTATAAAAATGAGTCCTGTAAGAGGTTGATTTTGTTGTAAAAATTTGAATTTTGTAAAAATAATTTGTTTGTAATTATATAGTAAGGCACATTGTACACACAATTCCTGACCAGTATTAATGGGTTTTGATTGACGGGTGGCCATTTTGACAAAAAATGACAGGACAAAGTGTAAACAACCTTTATGGACACAGTGGGTTGCCCAAGTTATGGGTTTATGAGAAAAAATATCTTTCACGCACCCTCATATGCACAAACAGAGACGTATCTGCGTATAGCAGAAGCTGGCCAAATACTGGCTGGTCTAATAAAAAGATACTTGATCTTGAAATATCAAATAAGAGGGGAATGATTGCTCATTGCTGTGTAAACAGAAGTGGTCAAATAAACCTCACAGACTGGTTGACTCCCACTTTTCTCTCTC
>JAZGTI010021208.1:0-10270 GCA_036877585.1 Botia kubotai | reverse complement strand
TGGGGTTAGGTTATATTGTTTATAACTAGTTGTATAACTAGTGTATAAAAGCAATAAGTAAAGTAAGTAAACGTGTATTTATCACAGCCCTCTGCTGCATTGATTCTGGCTGAACTGTGTAGTGATCATCACTATCATCATCATCATAACATTTCAGTGGCGCGCTCGCAGGAAGCCGCCTCGCGCCTGTCTCCTTGACACACCCTTCGCTATTGTTGGCACGGTGCGCGTGCGACAACCTGGACGTTTCCACACGCGCGTGCAGTTGCACGGTGCGATCTTGCTCTCGTTGCATCGTCTTCGGTCAAAGAGAACGGAAAAGGGGAAAGAGGGAGCGCTGGCATTGCGGAGAAAGCCAGACGCACCGATCGGAGTGCAGGTAAACACACACTCACGCCCATCGCGCATCCCTGAATAGACGCGCGCAGTACCGCACACAGGCAAAACTCCGAGTATCCACCTGTATTCACACGTACCGCTGTGGATAAATGACTGATCGCTGTTCAAAGCCGTGCATTGCCCCGGGTAAATAAGGAAGGCAAGGAAAGTATGCTTCGTGCAAGAGATGACCGGTGCTGAGTGAGCTGAGCGGCTGGTTTTTGCGCGGATGTTGGAAGCATGGAGAAACGGGCTCTCGTAACGGCTATCAGCTTGTCCATGAGCCTGCTTGCGCTCATGCTGCTGGTCACGGCGATTTTTACCGACCACTGGTACGAAACCGACACCAGGAGACACAAGGAGAACTGCGACCAATACGGGTCCGAGTCCAACGACCAGAAGAACAGAGAGATGCCCATCTATCACCTGCCGTTAGTGGACAGCGGGAATGCGAAGCGCAACCTGGCTCTCATGAAGCCCATTCATGTAGGGAGTCGAGAGGAGGAACTGTTGGAGAACTGGAGGGCGATTTTGGGAATGGGCATCCTGGAGACCGAGTGCGGGCGCCCGCTTTTCTCCACATACTCTGGACTTTGGAGGAAATGCTACTTCCAGGGAATGGACAGGGATATAGACAAACTCATTTTGAAGGGTAAGATGTGAGGGAGAAAAAAGCGTTTCGTCGCCAAGAGAACCACAAAGCACCAAATGTTTCATTAGTTCTGGCTGTTTGACAGATCTGCTTTACTGTAAGCGGGCCGGCGTTGGGTTTGTGGGTGTTTATGATGGTCTGCATGATGTATGCGTCAAAACATAGGTGAGTGTGGCTGAATATTTAGCTTATGCAGACTCGTTTCCTGGAAGAAATATCGATTTAATCCTTTTTGTACTGACACGTCTCCGAACCTAAGGTTAATGGGCTTTTTGCTGACACTAGTGCTTGTCTAATATTTTTGCTCTCTCTCTTGACCTGTTTATTTTACTGCTCGAGCACTTTCTGTCAGTCAGTGTCAGGCATGATAGATATTAAAACAAAAACTTCCCAGCTTACAATTTTAGGCTGTAAGAACGTTTCCCTAACGTTTCCATTAAGTAATAAATACATTAGGAGCATTACATTGAAAGTTCTAGGAATGTTCCAAACGTCCAGTTTTTAGACGCTGTATTAACGTTACTGTTCGATTATAAAAACGTTATTCAAACTTTTTAACTTTGTAACGTTTTTAAAACGTTCCACTAACAACTCAAGAATAACGTTTTTGATATGATATGTAATGTTAAAAAGTGTTTAACTAATGTTACTGCAGCTGACCTTTACGAGAACTTATAGAGAACATTATTCAACGTTTTGAGAACATTTCATGTTAGCTCGGTTGCTTCTTCACTTCCAACATGTAACAGCTGTTACTTAAAAGTTTCCTTTGCATAAAAAAAAGTCTCAAGGTGAAAACAGACGGAGGAAATGAGTGATGATTCATAGTCAATACAGATTACTGAGGTCTGATCCTGTCAGGAATAAAACAGAAGCTGGATGCCACCTTACATTTAAATCAAGCCCAAAGTCACACAGATCACTTGACCTTCAGAACACCGCCTTTGATTTCTGACACATCTATTACCATGAGACCCTGAACCAGCCCATAAAAGACCAGAGGCTCTCCAAAGAGCTTCTTATTGTCAGATATGGAATCCATGGCAACCAAAAGATGGAAATTCTGTTTAATTTTATATTTATGGGTAATCTGATTATTATATACTGATTATTATATTACTGATTAGTATTTTTTCAAGTTAAAGCACATTGTTATACTTACTGTACTTCAGTATCTCACCAGATATCTCCCAATCAACAAGTCACTGTGTAAAGATGGTAGTTTGTCTATTTAGTGTTAATGTTAAGAAAACGATTTTTAAAAATCCTTGACTGAGCAAGTTGTGGAAAATGAATTAGCTCAAAGGTTTAAGAACACTCATTTTGCGACTCAATAAAACGCATGACTGAAACGTAATTATCGCTGTGAGAAAACGTATTCATTGAAGTCATTATTTCTAAAGTAGACAGTCGGCTATATTCAGAATTTTCTTAGGAAGTGACATCTTCCAGAATGACTGAGCCGGTACTGACCCCCCTTACCCCCACAATACAGACCCGCTCCGTGTTTGTATATCTCCGGCTTGCTGCATTTTTACTGCAGTCCCATCGCAGCTCTCAGAAGTAGCTCCCAACACCAGCCAAATCTGTGTGGTGTGAACCCGGGCTGAAATAATAGCAGAAGGTCACTCTGTCGGGAGGGCTGGAACTCCAGCAGGATTTGGCTCTTTACTTGTGTTCGGCCCAGTGATGGAGCATCCAGGGACAGACACACAAAACAAACAAACAGAGTAACAGAGGGAAGTGTGTGTGTTAACAACAACAACAGACATAAATGTTGCAAAAGTTAGAAAAAGTGTTTTATAAAAAGCAAGCGTGCATGTCGAACTAACTAATTTTGTCTAACGTTCTGTGAAGCTCTTTTAAAGTTTTCGAAAAGCATTCCCATAGTAACGTTAGTAGAATGTTTCTTAACATTATATTTCATACATATCAAAAATGTTATGCTTAAGTTGCTAGTGCAATGTTTTAAAAATGTTACAGAATTTAAAAGGTATGACCAAGCAGTAACGTTAATACAATGTCCATAAAACTGGACATTTTGAATGTTCTTACAACTTTCAAATGAACATTTTTGTTACTTAATGGAAACATTAGGGAAAAGTTCCTTAAACCCTAAACGCCTAAGCTGGGGTAACAGAGAGAAGTGTGTGTGTTAACAGTAACAGAGAAGTGCAGAGACATGCATGTTGCAAAAGCGAGACACATAAAAGTATTTTCGTAAAAAGCAAACACGCATGTTCCTGCAGTAAAGGTATGGAATGGTTTGTTATGAGCATCTTAGTGTGTAATTCAGCACTCCATCAACCTGTGTCATGTTGCAGAAGATCTGGGAGGGTAGGCATGGAGAAACCTAGGTGAACTATTTGCATCAGTCTTTTGGTCAGGCCTGTTAAATGCGTCTGATCCGTGTGCAGGTATTGCGGAGCGATGCACGTCTGTGAAGTATCATTTCTCCCAACCCATCAGACTCAGGAACATCCCTCTGAACCTGACGAGGACCATCCAGCAGGACGAGTGGCACCTCTTACGTAAGTCTCCCAACGCTTCCTTAACGCTCCTGATACGCCTTGAATATCAAGCAGCGCATGCGAGCTGGACTCAAATGTGCTGTGCATAGAAACTGTGAAGTTTAATACACGTACAGATGGCTGATGGGAAAGATTCCCATTCATGTTTCGTTCCAAACTCAAAGCAGCCTGTGGTATTATTATGGGTGTGAATATTAGCTGTGATGATGATTTGATTTAAGATTATGATTCTTCACACACACACACACACACACATATATGCTCTGAATTGGGTGAATATTTATACATAAAGCTCTGTAAGTATGTTATCATTTTTCATTTTTATGCATTTTTATACTCTTATTAATTGCAGCTTCAAGAATCACACGTTTATTCGCTTGTTTTACCAAATTAATTGGTAAATGCTTACATTATAAATTATTACATTATAACAGTTTGAGTTTTTTGTCTGTCGGTTTTGAGGCAACTGTGCTCATCGAAGTTAAAAGAGAGTACAGCTCATGCGTTTGTACTAATTTTTACATATCCCATCATGAATATGTAATCATAACCTTTTCTTGTGGCCCGCAGTACTGTTTTGTGTACACAGAGTTGTCACATGTAATTTTCTGTTGGAAGGAATCTTATTAGCTCTTGTCATGCTAGTTACTTTAGCAAGCCTTGAGGGAGCCTGCATGTCTTAATTACATCCCTCATTAAAATTCTTCTAATTAGGTTTCTGTTCCTCCATGCATGTGCCCCAATCGAATTCTATAACGCAATACACCTACGAATAAATGTAATAAATCAATAACTGCGATCAACGTGTGTTTGTATCTTCAGGATTTTGTATGGGGCCATAACCCGTCACTATGAAATCAAAACATACTGTTCCTAATTTTTGTTAAATATTGTAGAGTAGAGTTTAATAAAAAATGATTTAGCCATGCACATTTTTTTAATGAATGTCCTCTCATAATCTTTAATCAAAATAAAAAAAAATCAGCCCCCCTGAAACGGCTGACCTTGTCTGATGATGTCAGTCTGACGACTTGGGCGGGGCCAGAGCTGTTAACCACGCCCCTCTAATGGTCAATGGTTTGTTTTAAATCAGAACACTGCAGTAAAGTTGCTTGTAACATCCGGTTGACGTGGACTTTAAGAGCCTCTAACCAGTTATTCCGCACTTCGGGAAAAGTTCCTGAAGCTAAGGTGTTACCCGTAGCTGTGTAGCGTGAATTGCTGGCTAAGTGGGCGGTAGTCATGGAAACAGTGTGTTTTCTCTCTCCGATGCTCAGATCTGCGGCGCATCACGGCGGGGTTCTTGGGCATGGCGGCTGCAGTGATGCTGTGCGGTACCATTGTGGCCGCAGTGGGCTTTTTTTGGGAAGAGAGTCTCACTCAGCATGTGTCCGGGCTACTGTTCCTCATGGCAGGTACACGGCAACTGATTTAGGGAAGAGTGTAACACACGCACATAATATATGTTCATATAGGGATTTCACAGATAAAACATACATACAAAGTATACATAGCCTGTATTTCAAAGTACTGTATACTTTTACTGTAAAATTAGACATGGATGTATAAAAATGTTCATATATGGCCACATATCAGATTTTCATATAGGATTCACACTTTCTGCCAGTTATATAGTTTTCATGTATGAGGATTCTGCCTATATGGAACGTTTCACCCTATATGTTTTACTTTAGTCCTGCGTTGTTTATGTTACAGCTATGAATGACATCTCAATACTGTATAGAAGGCTGAGAAATGTAATATATGTGTTCTATAAGTGCTCGTCTGATAAAACAAAGGCAAAAAAAATTGCATAGACTTATATTAAACCAGAGCCGTATAGGGACACAAATATCTAAAGACCTTAGGTGTGCCAGTAGGCAACCACACAGAACAGCCTAGCAACCTCCTAGCAACACTTAGGACAAGCCCTATGAACCACCCCCAACACCCTAGCATTGCAACAATGAGTTTTTCCACAGCATGCTGCATGCTTTTATTGCGATTGATTTCAAATCGGTAACCCTGCAACCTCTTGTTCCCCACAGGAATCTTTTGCACAATCTCGCTGTGCACCTACGCAGCCAGCGTCTCGTACGACCTGTCCAGGAACCCTCCGTTCATCTACGGTCTGCCTGGTGACGTGGATCACAGTTACGGCTGGTCCATCTACTGTGCGTGGGTCAGCCTGGGCCTAACAGTGGCGTCTGGCTGTGTCTGCACAACCCACCCCTTCCTGAGTCGTTCAAAGGCCCTTCGCTCCAAAACGGCCAGGGAATCATCCGTATGAGCGCCCCCTAGCAGCCCGGAGGACTCATACCATAAATCAGCATTTGACACTTTAGAAAAAGGATTAAAGTTCACTGTTTCTTCAAGGAGTGTTTTAGTGGAAAACGACACTTCACGCTACAGAGCAGCGGTGAATGTGGATGTCTGGTACCTTTGTCAAGGTCCTCTGAGATCCACTGATGTCCTGCAGAAGGAAAACCAAGACTGTTGCATTTCCTGCGCGTGTGTTTTATGCACAGTGACATCACTTGCCTACAAATCACACGCATACACAAACAAACACAAATATGCAGTACACGTGTGATTATACAGAAGAAAATCTTTGATCGATATGGCTGTGTGTGTTTGTTGGTTATTTCTGTTGTGATACACACTAAAGGATCTGAGCCACAATTTTTAATGCAGACCATTTGAAATTCACTTTGCCGTGATCATTGTCGGTATTATTAACTGCATGTCCCCCGTTTAGCCTCTCGTTTTGGTTAATCGTTTCAAACGTGACTTTCTCCACCATGAGCAAGTGAACAATACAGACTGTTGGCTGATGAGCTGACATTTCAAACACAAATATCTAAAGGCTAAAAAAATCAATCAGGGACGTTTCATGTCAACCATTTCATCACATCAGCCACATGTATGAAAAGCTTGACTGCATATATATATATATATATATATATATATGCATATATCACTGGGTAACAGCTGAATGTTGTTTAGTATTCATAAGGACTGAAATATCAAAGAGAGGCGAGATGTTGGAGATGTAAGGCCTGGATATGCAAATTTGGGATTTGGGATTGGTCGGCATGTGTCTGAAGATTCAAACCGTAAGCAGGGCTGTGGCTGGCAATGCAGTTTTAATATGAAGTTTTAAAGTTCTCTTCCACGAGCCTCTTCTGGTAAAGATGAATTAATATTAATGTGACAAGACTGCATTAACTGTTGGGTATTGTTTTTCAAACTGAGCCAAAACAGTATTGTATCCCTGAATCAGTTCAGTTTGCCTCGAAACCTCCATTGTGTTCTTGAAAGTGTAAATCAAATATTATAATGATGAAATAAAAGTGTATGAAGGAAGAAAACTGTTTTTTGTGAATTATAGTGTTTTGTTCATTAGATCTGTTACTATATCTGCAGCTACACCTGTCAGACATATGGCTGAACAATTACAGCAGCGCAAGGCAGTTTTCTGCTGCGTTGAGAAAACTATCTCACACAATATCATGAGTTCTGCCTCCATCGCATTGCTGTAGACTGTACTGTACGACTGAGGAAAAACAAACCTATAATTAAAACATACATTAGCAGTCAAAAGTCTGGAATCACTTGCCTGAAATGTTACTTTTGATCTTAAAAGGCTTTCAGCCTTTCAAAGCATTTTCTTAAATGTTTGAAATTAGTTTTGTAGACATAAATATAATTATGGCGACTTGAAATTCTGTCATTAGTTCTGTTTTGGAAATGGGTGACTGGGACTGAAGAATGACAAAAATCAGCCAGTAAGAGTCCAGCACAGATGGGAACTGTTTAAAAATCATTTCAGAAAATGCCAAAAATGCCATCAGAACATTTTTGCGAGTTTTAGGCAATGTTATGGTTACATAAAATATGTTCAAATATAACGGTTTGATTTAGTTGAAATTTTCTTTAGTCACAACATAATTCCTATAATAATTATAACTTTGTGTTATCTAATAAAATTAAAATAAAAAGTTGAATATTTTGTGGCTAGAAATGTATTTTTGTGAAACAGTGTGAAACAGTGCAAAAAATGACAACAAGACTTAAATACTACCACATTTGTTTATATTTTTGTTTAAAAACAGGGTTATATAAAACCAAGACGTTCCACGACGCTGCCACTAGAGGGCGCCGTATTATCACCAATAAACTCAAGCCCGTGTCTGTTCCGTATTCATTTGGTTTGGACTTCAGTGAGACTTATGAAAGCGTGTACAATATTTCTCATTATAGGTTTATTTTGTTGTCTTGGGAAAGGGAGGGTCACACACGGCGGTAACAAATTGTGCATTATCCTCATGTCGAGTATATCAGACAAAACTCGATGCCATGCTTTTAGTCATCAAAATAAAAAAGTCCCAAAATCAAATGAAAGATTTTACAGAGTGAAGATATCGATGAACTCTTCTCAACAATTCTTGTCTTTGTCTAAAACATAGAGAACTGAAACAGACGTCCAGTATGATTTAATCGTACTACAACTACCTGTAGCTACCTGTAGAGGGCATCATTAACTGGAGACAAACCAGTCTCAAAATAAAACATACATTTCAGGACACGCACAACATATATATTACACTTAATACAGCCTCGTGTCCTCAGTTATGGGCTCCTAATGGAAAGTATGTTTGTCGGACGAGTGCTGAAGAAGGAACAAACATAGGACTGATGTATGACAGCCTGAAAACAAACACGGTACTGTGTAAATCCCAAACAACATCTTTAAAGTTCGTCAAAGCGTATAATACTTATAAAATGCACACGTTTATGCTTTAAAACATGTCAAATATATCTCGTACACCATTCGTAGGTAAAAACACCCGTTTGTTGGTTAATAAACTGGGAGATTTCCTCAAAGTCTTTATCACAGAAATATCTTTACCACAGATTTTAAGTTCGTTTACACAAACCTAAAAAATCTGCTTATCGAACCTTTTTTCCCGCAGTATGATACAAGTATATGAATGAGATTAAATTTGACATCTGATCCTTAAAAGCTTTCTTTGACTGAAGGATCCGGAATAACAAAAAGGCCCAGCTAACAATTTTATGTTGTAAGAACGTTTCACTAATATTTCCATTCAGTCACAAACACATTTTTCTAATTAACCATTTGTTCTCCATTTAATCTCATTCCCGTCGAGGATACACGTGTGATATTAACATGATCTGTTTTGTTACGAGCACATGCGTTCACGCAGACAAAACAAACACAGTAAAGCACAAGAGCTCATCTGCCATATTCTACAGCTGCTTTGAGCTCCTCTTTCGAACCTTCACCAGTTTACAATGGCTTGGCCATGACATCATCCCCTGATTGATTTAAAAGCCCATGATGATGCAATATGCCTCCATGGAGGAGAAGACGATGTACATCAGCCACAGACTGAAGAACAAAGTGGTGGTGAGGATTTTGGGAATCTGAGGTCCGCCCAGCTCCCCACCGATGTCCGGCCTGCGGCGGAACATGAGGACGCCGATGCAGATGAAGGCGAAAATGGTGAACAGCGTGATGGAGAAAGCCAGCGTGCCGGGCTGCACGTGGAAGTTCTGGCCCTGCGTCTGGTGGAAGATGGCAGCGATGGACCAGGCCAGCCCGATGCCCAGGAACACATTCACAGCATTGCTGCCCGTCACGTTGCCGATGGAGGCGTCTGCGTATTGATCCTGGGTGGCTGCCACTTTACTGGCGAATGTGTCTGGTTTGAAGGGTGAGTGAGAGAGACAGACACACACAGAGAGAGAGAGAGAGAGAGAAAATATTTCCACCATGTAATGATTCCATGAGCATCAATAAATAGGTGAATCTCATGACCCGTCAAGAGCACGTGTGTCATTTTAACCCAAAAATAAAAGAAAAAAGATTGATCAGTTTTTAGAATTAAGTAGTTCTTTCAAATCCTAATAGGGAAAAAAAGTCTAAATTATATAAACAAAATAGATATATTAACCCAACTAACAATTTTAGGTTTTAAGAACATTTTCTTAGCGTTTCCATTAAGTAATAAAAAATGCAAAAAAATTTTTTTATTGTATTAATGTTACTGTTTGTTATAAGAACCACATTCAAACATTTTTAAATGTTCCAACAAGAATAACAGTATCTGATTTTGATATATGATATATAAGACATTCTACTAATGTTACTGCAAGAATGTCTTTGATAACTTTGACAGAACTTAGCCAATGTTCTGAGATTGAACAATGTTCTGAGATGTTCCCTCTAAACTGGGAAAGCATTTCTGTACCTGGCACAGAGGTTCCCAGCGCCACAAACACGACTGCTGTTACCGAGTCTTTCAGACCGATCGTGCAGCCAAAATGTGATGCCAGATCTCCGATGAAGGCCGTGAGAACGCCAGTCATGATGATAGACACGATGAAACATGCCCAACCGTTCCAGTAATCAGTCGGGGGCACGAAAGCAAACAGAACCTTCCAGAATACAGTGAGGAAGTGCATGACATAGTCAAAGCAAGATGGCATCTTCTCCTCTCCACACTCTTCATCATTATCTTCACCTTAGGATGAGAAACGAGGAGAGCAGGGGAGAGAAGAAGAGAAGAGAGAAGAGCAGGGGAGAGGAGAAGAGCAGGGGTGAGGAGAAGAGAGAGGAGCAGGGGAAAGAAGAGCAGGGGAGAGGAGAAGAGAGAAGAGCAGGGGTGAGGAGAAGAGAGAG
>JAZGTI010021207.1:0-10271 GCA_036877585.1 Botia kubotai | reverse complement strand
GTATGCTTTATCCATTTGCTTCATTAAAAGATTAAACTTTCAATTCCGCCTCTGTCCGATTTTTGAACATGCAGGACTAGAGAAAAGTCCAACAAATGACATTAGTGCCTGTTTTTCTTTTTTACCTCTGCACGAATTCCAGTGTTGCTCCTTGAGCTGCTGGATATTAAATGTTCAAGCAGTAGTATAAGGCAAACATCAATCTGACAGCATCACTGAAGATGGTGATGAAGATGTGTAATGACTCGGTCCACACATAAAGTACACTATGGTCAAAGGAGAACTTCCTGTTGTAATATAAGAAAAAAGAAAGGCTCTATAACACTGTAACAAACTAAGTCCAAAGAACATAAATTCCAACATAAACCAAATATAGTTTTACTTTTAAAATATTGTACTTGGAAGGTTAGCACAGTCCACTTCAGAGGGCAAGGTTGTGTAATCCACTTTGAAACATCTGATCCTCTTTCTCACTGAAGTACTTGAGAATTAGCTAAATATCTCTGTCTCTCTCTCTCTGTCTAAAAATTCCTGCTATTCGTGGACGCCTGTTTGGCAAATTAGTTTTACCGCTCAGGAAACAAACCACCTGAGGGACAAATTAATTTTCCAAACTGCAGTTAATTGATAGGAAAATGTAATAGAAAGCCTGAAAACGACAAACCTATGAGGTAGAACTTCGCTAAAATCACGCATAAAGAAAAAAAAAACAGTATCATCAACTAAAGCCTACATTTTAAACATTTTGAAGATTAAATGATGACCTGTCTGCTCCCAAGTGTAAAACACACACAGTCAACACTAGTTTAAGGATTAGATAAGGATATACAGTGAAAATGCATTTTACCTCTTTTCGCCTCATCCAAAAACCGACACAGTCCGTCGGTTGTATCCTTGCACGAATTCCTTCATTTCTAAAATGTAAAATCTTCACATCTGTCATGTTTATATTTGCTTAATTAAAGAAATACTGTATTATATGATGTTATTTAAGAATAAATTCGTAACAAAACACAGAGCGCACACTGAGAACTACTTTGACAAGCGGAACAAGACGTGGTCAGTCACAGTAGTACACAGACGAGCTATCTATATTCTATATATATTATAGAATATTCTATATTCTATATCTATATATCTATATTCGTTCTGGTGAATTAACAAAACGAAACGCACAGAAACTCTTGAAATAAAATCACTGAAAAACATTTTTGGTGTTTATGAGTTCTGTGGGATGTCTGTGGGACTTAATGTTGACTGGGTCACACTGATTCTTTTTTTGTTGAAATTTGTATGGTACCTAATTAATGTTCTTCCGCACATTTGGTTGTGTGGAGAAAGTGTTTTTGACTTAAGTGGGAAGGAACGTGGTAGATGTATACTGGGATTTGTCCAGCAGGGGGCGGTGGCGCATGCTATGGGGTTGGGCACTATTAATATGTGTGAAGAAGTGCTAGGGTGCACAATGGCCATGCTTAAATGTGTTTGTCTTGCTGCTGAGATGGGTCCGCAATAAAGTGACCATCTGGAATTTCTGGCTTGCTGTGTTTCCTTTTTTGGGTATCTCAAGATACTACAGGCAAGTTATCACGGGCACTGCGATTTGTCCGGAAACAGACCCTGCTGAATTTAAAGATTTTTTAATGCTGGTATGACAATCCGATAAGATATTCTGCACTGTCAAATCATCCTACATGTTTATTTTACACTGGCAGGACAATCTGTTGAGGTATTTTGCACTCAAATCATCCTAGGTTTTTTTAATACTGGTAGCACAACCTGGTGTGGTATTTTGCACTGTCAAATCATCCTACCTGTTTATTTTACACTGGCAGGACAATCTGTTGAGGTATTTTGCACTCAAATCATCCTAGGTTTTTTTAATACTGGTAGCACAATCTGGTGTGGTTTTTGCACTGTCAAATCATCCTACCTGTTTATTTTACACTAGCAGGACAATATGTTGCGGTATTTTGCACTGTCAAATCATCCTAGGTTTTTTTAATACTGGAAGCACAATCTGATGAGGTATTTTGCACTGTCAAATCATCCTAGTTTTTTTAATGCTGGTAGGACAATCCGATAAGGTATTTTGCACTGTCAAATCATCCTACCTGTTTATTTTACACTGGTAGGACAATTGTGGTGGAAAAGGACAAAACTGAGCAGAGTAAAAGTTTAATAAAGAAAAATTTATTAAAGAGTTACTGACACAGCAATTTCATTGCACGCATCATTGCATGCATGAAATGCGTACCACTGTCTGCCCAAGTTGCTGTTTTTTGAAAAACAGGATGATTTGACAGTGCAGAATATTTTATCGGATTGTCATACCAGCATTAAAAAATCTTTAAATTCAGCAAGTTGCTGTTTTTTGAAAAACAGGAAACACCCCTGAACACTTCCAATATCTCTGGCGCTCAAGTGGCCTTGTTTTTTGCACGTAAGACATAGTTAGAATAGTTAGAACCAACTGCTCGGTGTGTATATCACACAGAACGACTGGATAAGGGAGAAAACCTTGGCCTAGCATATTCTGCATAGGATCAAGTGATGTAAGATTGACACCCACATATGTACTGGGACAGAATGTCCAGTTATGCCTTCATCTATTTTAACCGTGTTAAGGGTTGTTTCCAGGAAAGAAAATATTTTCAACATCAACCAATACCTTATAATAAATACTTTAGCACTTTACTTTAGTAAGAATACATGACTTCAGAAATACATGATTAAAGAATTATGTGGTTACATGATTAAATTGTACCACACAATCTGATGAGGTATTTTGCAGTGTCAAATCATCCTAGGTTTTTTTTAATACTGGTAGGACAATTCGATAAGGTATTTTGCACTGTAAAATCATACTACATGTTTATTTTGCACTGGTAGCACAATATGATGAGTTGCTAAATGTTCGTAAAGTTTAGCCCTAACATACTCTAGTCCCTACTCACTGCAACAACATTCATTAAAGGTATTTGTGCTCTCCTGTGTTAATTGCGTTGCTATGGTACCGGAAGTAGCAATACAATGCTTTACTTACCGGAAACAGGAAATGTGATAAAGGTTTATGGTGTCAATAGAGTTGGAACGACTGTTTTTCTACGGCTCCGGCTGAACCCAGTTAACTTATGATTATTAATAGTATTGCGTGACAGGACGCTCCGATTTTTATCCCAAAAAATTGCAATGATCTGTTTAAAATAATGAGACGATCTTTCGCCACAGTAGGACTTTTACTCGCCGCACAGTAAATGCAATGCAATATGGGAAGGAAAATGGAGGTAGAAAGGACAAGATAACGTCATCTCGGCTCGTTTAGAGGACCTTTCAAATTTGCACTGCGGCAAACAACACAATGCATACGGCGGCGTTGTTTGGTGGTGCTGTCAGGGCTTTTGTAAAAGGATCAGGCGGATTTCACCCGAAATGTTTACTTTCTGCCTGCACAAGACACAAGAGTGTGTGCAAGTTTCAGATCAGAAAACACACTCAAGATCAACCCAAGAGCACTGCAGGACACTTCAGCTGTTACAGCCTACAGCACAGGACACTCATCAATATATCTGGAGATGACACGAGCTCGTTTCTTCAGGGATTGATCACTAATGACATGGGTCTTCTGGAAGAGGATGGGCTCAAAGCCATGTATGCACACATGTTGAACGTCCAGGGCAGAACACTTTATGACGTCATCATATACAGGTAATGTTTGGCGTTCTTTAACTTAATTTAAATAGGTAGACTTGGGAACCTGACTGTGATGTTTACGCATTTTTGGAGACTGGCATTGTGCAGATGGGCGTGACCTTTTGCATTTATCTCACAGTGCCACCTTGGGCTGTTTAAATTGCAGATAACATTGTAGATAGAACAACAAAATATAATTAAAACCAAAGTGTGGTTTTAGGTGTGTAATAAAAATACACATACTTCGGTTTTATAGGAATATTCAGCTACTTCTAGTATTGTTTTAAATTAGAGGGAAAATTACATTGGAGTGATCATTTTGTTATGGTGTTAGTGTTTATAACGTGTGTCACACCGTATAGCATGGTATAGGTATAAGCTGTTGCAATGGAACCTACATTAAACATAAAAAATGCAAAACTCAATAAACATTTTTAAACATGGTGAACACAAGGAAAACATAAAAACTGTTTTTGGCAACAGACATTGTAACTAATAAATATTTAAATGTATAACATTCATAATACATGCAACAACCTGCCAGGAACTGATCATTCTGAAAAATAAATGTCATGTTAACAAAGTACAAATCTTTATTATGTAGGGTGACCCATGCCTGAATGTGTGTCAGTGTGGTTTGATTGTGTTCACTTGTTAACTGGCAGCTATAACACAATATGATTTGAAATTAGAATGGCACTAAAATGGCCTGGCCACCCATCTGTTTAATAAATTAAACAAAGATCAGCTCTTTAGGTTATTAATTATTATTTAAATATATGAAACGCATGTATCCATGCATTTATATATTAAAATATATGCTTGCTGTTACTTAGTTTAAAGGAAAACTCGAGTGGACTTCATAGTGTTCTTCTGGAGTGTGACGGCTCTGTGCAGGAGTCCATTATTAGACATCTGAAAATGTACAAGATACGACGCAAAGTGAACATCAACACATGTCCCAGTCTCTCGCTGTTGGCTCTGTTACCTCAAAACAAAGATGATGTGCTGAAAAAGTCAAAGCCAGATGTTACTGCAGCAGAGAAAGTGTTAGTGTTGGAGATAGACCCAAGAACAGAGCTTATGGGATGGAGATTGATCACCAGTCACAAGGTCAATCCAGTGGAGATCATTTCTGCTTGTCAGCAGGGCACCACCGAAGAATACCACAGACATCGCTATCAAATTGGTATTTAACATTTTGTCTTTTTACAGTTCTAGTCTTGGATATTTTGATTTTTCTTTTACATACTATACTTTATTTAGTATAATTTCATTTAGATCAGGGGTCATCAAACCCTTTGTGGATCTCAAAAGTAATATATGCTCATTCCTTTCCATGTTATAATTGTTTTCTTTTTATTAGGATTACCTGAAGGAGTTAAAGACCTTCCATCGGGTGAGGCCCTTCCTCTGGAGTCTAATTTGGTATATATGCAAGGGATTAGCTTCAGCAAGGGCTGCTACATCGGACAGGAACTAACTGCTAGAACACACCACACTGGTGTAGTACGGAAACGCCTGATGCCTGTTACCATATCTGCCCCAGTGGAGAACATGGAGCAAGGAGCTGCACTGGAGACTGAGGGAGGCAAACCAGCAGGAAAGTACAGAGTAGGAACTGGTCAGGTGGGCTTAAGCCTTGTACGATTGGCTTATTCCAAAGAGCTATTAAAACTTAAATCATCCGATAATGTTACTTTACAGGCTACGGTGCCAGACTGGTGGCCAAAAAACACTAAAGATGCATAAAGAATTAATGAAGGTTTAATCAGCAACACCAGAAAGGCCAGTTTTGTTCAGATTAATATGCATGTTACATGTTTATATGTCTTCCAGACTGCTGTAATTCCACTGCAAAGAATATTTCTTTAGAATTTAAACCTTAATTGAACCACTATAGCATGTTGGCAACATGTTGGTTGACAATTACTTTATCTGTTCTGTTGTATTTAATTTCTATAGCAAATCACATTCAGAAATGTAAATCAAGCTATTCTAAATGAATACAAAGGAATTGTGCTAATAGTAATAATACTGTCATTAATTCGTGAAGTCAACATTTTTTTATTAGTTTGTTTCCATAATCATTATTAACCGTAAGACATGCTTTTCAACAAGAAAACAATGTAGGAATTGATTGTACTAGCAGTTGATTGGACTGTGAAATGTCTTTATATGACAAGTGGTTGAACGGATCAATAAATAAGATTTAAAAATGTCAGAATTTAAATGACCACAAAAACATCTGGTCACATTTTAAAACCTTTTATTAATATATTTTCTATTAATGAACAAAATAGCACATCTTATACAATGGTACGAACAGCCTCTCTGATCTCCTGAAGTAATTCCTCAGGTTTGAAGTTTAGGGATGTAGGGTCTAGTCTCTTAAAGTCTTCATTGCTCAGCATGCTCTCAAATGTATATAATACTCTCTGTAGATCAAAAGCTGCATGGTGAGGACCCAATGCAAACAGGCTTTCTGCAAGGTGGCCTTGACATTTATCTGCACTTCTAGGGTACGAATTCAAGAATGATATTCGATTATTTGCAATGGTCTTGAGGAAAGAGGCAAACTCCCCGTAATCAACCCCCGTGCATGATTTCATGATCACCTAAAATAGAAAAGTAACTGTTTTATTCAAAACACTTATGCTACATGTACAGTGGCTCTTAAACTATACTTATAAATGTATGAATGTCATTGCTTTATGTATCATTAGGTAAAATTTCAAAGCAGCTTGAATTTAAAAGAAAAACAACACAGGCAAAAAAGCATAAAAAGTTTATTAGGNTGCTTTATGTATCATTAGGTAAAATTTCAAAGCAGCTTGTATTTAAAAGAAAAACAACACAGGCAAAAAAGCACAAAAAGTTTATTAGGTTAGACAAAACAAGATAAAATGTACAAAATAAAAACATGTTATATATCATGTAAGATCTTCTGGTTGTATATCTTATTGATATCTTGATTGGTCAAATGTTGGAACGTAGTTGGTACTATATAGTTCCTAATATCAGTGGATTAAAAGTCATTGAGAAAAATGTCTCAAAGCATCAGTTGTAGATTTGTAAACATTTATATAGCTGACTAAAGTCTCCAAAAACGTACAGGGGCCACTGCATAAATGTTTTATCAAAACAGCCTACCTACATATAATCTATAAATTACAGCCAAACATAAATACTTTTTACCTGACAATGCTGGTGCCAGGTGTCCATACTGTCTCGCCATTCCTGAATCTCTCTCTGAACAGAGGATAGTTCCTGCTGCAGAAACTGCCACATGATGTCCAAATTACAGCCATTCAACCAGTTATGATTGATGGAGATGGTATCCTCCTATTATTAGAAGATTTTTTAAAAACTTATTTGGGGAACTTTTGAGCACTACTAGAGTGTCCTCTCTTTTAGATTTTTTGAAAAATGTCTGAACTGCTTTCCATACATGTAATTCAAACAACTTCAGTGGTATATTTCAAGACTTCTGAAGTGATGTCACAGTTGTGGTTAAGAAACAGACAAAAGTCTTTATTCATTTAAAATTATAATAATTTTTCGTGTTCACTTTTTCATGCTTATAAAGTGCATTCAGATTCTCATAAGGAAGCGTAAACCACTCAGGTTCTCTTAGAAATGTGCAAATGCATATGGTTCAAGCAAGCACAAGGAAGCTTTGTGTATGAACTTTCAAAAACGTCAAGAACAGCTTGGGTGGTTTATGATTATTAGTTAATAAGAAAATACAGGCATACTTTAAAAAAATCTTGGTCTCTTCTGCAGAACAAAAAAGTCATATGGAATCAGGGTGGGTAAAGTATAACAGAACATTTAACTTATGAAATATTCCTTTAAAAACCAGCATCACTTACCAAATTGTAAACTTGATGATGCCAACCACTTGGAACAAAGATTATCTCCCCAGCTTCTTGAATGATCTCTAAAGGTTGACAGGCCTCTTCAAATTGTGCATACAGACCTTTGTCCTGAGTTATGGGTGCTGTTACATCATAGGCCAAGTTGCCATGACAATCTCGGAGAAATTCCTCTTGGCCTGGAGGATACAGGAGCCATTTCTTACGCCCACAGATGTTGGCAGACCAACTGTAAGAGCGAAACACATCTGCATGGAAAGGTGTCCTGAAAACAAGCACATTAAACAAACACTAAATTAAACAAACACAATACAACTTTAATAGTGCCCATGGGGAAATTAGTAAAAGAAAACTGTAGACAGTTTCACAACAGTGAAAACAATTCACTGATTGAACCAAACAATTGATCCAATATTGGTTAACATCTCAGATTTAAATAAATGCCATTTCCTTCATAGTACTATGATCATTCCAAAGCTCAGATTCTTGGACTTTTCACGTTCAACAAGTACAGGCAATTATTATGATTTTTATTGCATAGGTTGTGATATCTTTATTTAACCTTGAAAATTACCAAAACGAATCATTTGGCGCAATGTGCCCAAACTCTTGCATACAACTACATCCTTACACCATCAATTCATACCATGACCCCTTAGGTCCCATGTAGACAAATCGATAATCATCCACTTCAACTGTGTCCCAATACTCATTTAGCCAATCAGAAGAGAAGTAAATTGGGGTCTTGTATGTACTGTGATCAGGAAAATTCCTAGAATGAACAAGAGACTTGTTTTGACATTGAGGTATTTATTTTTACGCAATACATATTTTGTGTACTACAATTCTTCCAAACTGTAAAATTGGGTATGAAGCAAAATTATGTATAACAATTATATCATATATATATATATATATATATATATATATATCACTTTCATATATGTGTGTGTGTGTTCCTATGTGATTTTAAAGCAAAAAACAGGCTTAAAAAAAGAACTGTACCTGTGCATATGCCAGTCCTTCAGGTATAAACATCCTTTGGGTGAAGAATGTCCATTCTTTATATACTCTCTCCAGTACTGAATAAATGCCTTAAAAGGCATGATCTGCTTAGGATTTGAGTTGTATTCTTTTGCATTGCAGTTTGCAACTGGAACAGGAGTTTCATCTGAGCAAATAAAAATATTTCATAGATTTTAAAAATGCCCAACTTACATTGCACAGCAAAATGTGCAAAAATTATAAATGCAAAAACATTCAAACGCTTAGCTCACCAAATTCCTGCAGAAGTCTCTGGAAATTTGGTTTCCCTTCATCTGTAACCCAGTTTTTCCTGCACTTCCAATCTTCTGTGAATTTCTTGGAGAACATGCAGGGATGATTTGGGATCAGGCAGTTCTTAAAGAACTTGGTGTAGGGTATTTCTCTTTCTATGTACTCAATAAAATGAGAGGAGCAGTGTTGCTGTTGCGTCTGTCTGGGCATTTTGACCAAACTACAGAAGTTATGAAAAGTTTCCCTATCCATGACATACCAGAATTATGCTCAGCACTGTTTACTCAATAACGTAACATAATAACAATACATAATACCGCAAAAAAAACTTACATCATGCCTACGCAAAGGACAACGTGTAAGCAACTAATAGCACACATTGCAGAAGACTTGTACCTCATATTTGTCAGGTTTGCGTGGTTATGTTTGAGTTTAAGAAGAACTAACAGTTCGAGGATTTAACGGCACGACTACTCGTACATAAAATATCAATACGAATCGATTATCCTTTTCAAATGGTAAAAATACCTAAGTAATTGTGGCTTTCTGCGCCAGCCTTGTGTCACGCTAGCCAGTTTACCACCGGAGGAAATACGTCTGCGCACCAACCCAGTGACGTGTCGTTGTAAATGTGATCTAATACAATAATGTGAGTTCATTAAATATTGATTTTAGAGAAAAAGAGGTCATTGTCCTTTAACGTTTTAGATTGTTTGAGTACATACATAAAGTAAAATTAACACATAGATTTACACAAAGAAAAGTATTAAATTCACACAGTGTTAAATACTGCGGTCAAGCCAGCCGCCAAGTAGAAAAGCTCGGTCAATCTAGCCGCCACGTTATTTAGACGGTCGCGCATAAACTGCGTATTACGGTAAAATCGTCAGCGTCAAGTGATCTGAACACAAGTGCCTGTCTAGCGAATGTGATTTTCCCCCACCATAACTCACTCACTCTCTCTCTCTCTCTCTCTATATATATATATACTCACTCTCACACACTCATAGCTTTTTTTGTGTTAGACAGAGCGAAAATGCAATAAAAACAAAAGTTCTACATTGCACAGAACATTTTCACCTCAGATTGAGTTTTTTTTCCCTCGCCACCGTTGGCTACGGCTCATCTGCCCTTGTACTGTCCGTCAGTGGGCTGCTATCATCAGCTTTAATTCTGCACTTATTATTAATAATGTTTTCATACTACCAGTCCTCAGGTCCTTACACTCGCTTCCAGTTATGTTTAGGATAGATTTTAAAGTACTTTTACTCGTTTATAAAGCACTCAATGGCCTAGGACCTAAATACATTGCACATATGCTCACTGAATATAAACCCAACACACAGCTCAGATCACTAGGATCGAGTCAGTTAGTAACATCAAGGGTTCACACAAAACAAGGGGAATCCGCTTTTAGCTATT
>JAZGTI010021206.1:0-10271 GCA_036877585.1 Botia kubotai | reverse complement strand
TTTGATCATGCCACCGTGGTCTTCGCTAATCGAAATGTTGCAATTAAGTTTAGTTTCAAATTAATAATCACCCACTCCAGTGCAGGTAAACATCCATCATCTCTCCGTCCCTAGCAGAGGCTACTGCATCTTAACAAGCCGTTGAAAACTCGCTGCTGACAAGCAAGTTTACATTGAGGTAATTGATTTTAAACACACACCAGACAAGTTAATTAATTTTAATTAGTCACTGTGACTGGCAGAGGTCAAGCAAAAGAGCAAATGGGGCGGGTACGAAGTTAAGTTTGCTGTGGAGATGTTCTTAGAGAAAGAAGGCAAAGTTTGTTGAGAAAAAAAAGTCCAGTTTTTGCAACTAGTAATCTTCTCTCAGTGTCTGCCTGACAATTCTCTAGTCAGAGCTTGTCAAAATACTGACTGCATGCGTTGTTGCAGGGCATCAACATCTGGTCATGTCAAAATACAACACCTCTCCAACACAATGCAAGACATTAATGAAAAAATAAAAAGCTCTCTTTCGTTTGCATACGGATGTTATGAAGCTTGTAACTCCAGGATGTTAAGAAACCAGTTCATCTCAGAAAAGCTCAAGGAACACAAATCAAATTGTTAGGGAGATCATTATAATTGCTTATAGCGCATGGTCTACTTTGTGGGATATGGGCAACCAGTCTCAGCAAATTCAAATATACCACAAAAGAGCATTAATACAGTACACATGCTTAGCAACAGATACACTTTCACATTAGAGTGGCCATTAGGAATTCACTTTAATTGCTTCGCTATAACGAAGCAACAATTTGATATTTAGGAAACCAGTTTTTTTTAAAGACTATATTTAGATTTAAGATTATGTATTCAGATTCCCACAGCAATATGGGTTTCAGGTGAACGAAAGATTGTCCCAAATCATCGCTAATATCAAGGATCAGAGGGTTTGTTTTAACACTGCAAGCCCTCACACTAGCATTCTATCATGGGCCCTATGCCACCCGTGTCATCTGTGAGGCATGGCATTGGATTATGCTTGTAATAGAATAAAGCATATTGTCTCACTCCAGTGAGAGAAATAAGAGAGATAATGTTGCCTTTTCATGCAACCAAAGAAGCCGTTCAACAAAGTGAATTTCAAAGGATGAAATTTCCTTCACGCTGGTTTGGTTTTCTCTGGTTTGATAGAGCATTGTGACGGGGTCTGTTTTGGAGGTCGCGTTTACCTCAGATTGTGTTTGTGATACAGGAATGAATGAAATCGAGGAACAAATAACAACAACAGTATTATCCGGAAGCTTCAGAGGAAGTTTTAGCAGAAAAATAACTTTTACAAAGGCTGTTAAATATTAATAAAAATAAAGTTTGATTTTTCACATTAAAATGATTTAAGACGACGACGACTCTGCAGTCTAACCTGACTTCTTTCTGAGGACCTTTTCCTCTCGTCTGACTCCATTAGGAATTTTAATTAAACGGACGCATCATCTTAGGCCTCCATTTTTCTTTCTTTCACACATACATTTTCCTCTGTTCTCTGAATGCTGTTGAATGAACAACCACATAATCACTTAATTAATTTCTATCAGCTATGCCACAATGAGTTCAAGAGCAAAAACAGCATCTTTCAAAATGACAACACGCAACCTCTTTTTTTATCGGTTGATGTTATTTTCATAGACCGTTCATTTGAAGCCTTGTTTTTTCCACTCAGGGTGTCAAAGTCCAGGAAAAAAGACGGTTATCACAGAACAGAATTGAGCTATTCGTTTCTGTTAGTATTTTTTTCTATCATTTCTATTATATTATTGAAATATTAAATTGAAAAGAATTGGCCTTGTTCTCCGCCAAGACTTTTTAAAAATATGTAACTTCTCTATAATGAACTTGTTAAAGTGTTAAAAACAAGGAATTCTACCTTATTTTATTTTATTTTTACAAAGGTGAAAGACAATCGAGCTGCTGACTGCTGGGAGCAAATGTTGGTTCAGCCGGCCCAGATTTTCACTCCCCGTAGCCATTAATATTCAGACACAATGTTTGGGAAATGACTCAGTTCCAGGATTGGAACTCATCATCAGAGACATGTTGGCATGGACATCATCCAACCAAACATGAGAAAATCCTCAGGCGCTTTCCTTCCTATTACAATAACCAGCGAAGCCAGTTATAATTACACCAATGCATAAGTTCTGCATCAAGCGTTTTAGGTAATCATGTACAGTACAGCATCATTATAGCTTTCCCTCATCAGCACTGCTGCCAGGGTACAGATCAAACACAGCTAATAGCTCAGCCTCAATCAGAAGTCATAGAAGCAGAGTGTGTTCAAATGAACTGTGATAACTCTCTCCATCACAGATGGTTTTCACAGCGGAGCGGACCATACATGTAGCCGTGAGGCACACACTGAATCCTCCAGAGCAACAGTTCAGGTCATAAAATTTCTTCTCAACGTGGCTAATGGGGGTCCGTCTGACTGCGTATAACCTCTGCCAGACTCCGAGAATGAGCTTTTAACATCGCACACCTGGCACCTTTAAGTACAGGCAGATGGGTATTGCAATTCAATTAAAATGGAAATCTTGTTCAATTAATGTAGTGGAACAAAGGATTCCGGTGGTAACAAGAAACTGGGGGCTGCTGATTATCTGTGGCTGTGTCGATGAGCCAGACAATGGATTAGCATGGCACACATTCACAGACACACACACACACACACACACAGACAGATACGTGCATACATGCAGGTTATGAGCTCAAGTGCCAAGCAGCTCTGGAATTTACACAGCCTTAAAAACTCACTGACAGCTTTAAATAAAGAGTGTCTGTCATGTAACATTAAAATAACAATAAAATAACTAACATAAACAATGTTGCCATACATTAACATATTGTTACCATAACATTACCATAATGTTAACATAACGTTACCATAATATAACATTGTGGTTTTACCTTCAGATTTGCCTAAATCTGAAACTGCAAACTGAAGACTTTATTTATAGTAGCTCTGTGGTGCAACTCATTGGTGGAGTTAATTTAAAAGAGTATGATATCACCATGAGCTTTGCCATAAGTTAGAAATACCCCTGCTGGCGTGACAATTTTCCATTTGGGCAAACCTTCCCTATAATTTATGTAAAAATATTAATTCAACACATGACAATAAATCACTGCAGCAGACAAATATTGCCTCTGCCTCCTAATACCGGAGTTCTAACACAGCAATGACTTGAAGCTTCTGACCTTGAATGACTTTGCTGTCCCGCCTTCAATATATAATTAAAAACGACAAGATTAATTGTGTCAGTACTTATAAATTAAACTCGGCTGGAATGATGTTTAGGACGCCAGTGAGCCAGCAGTTTTGGAGGATCTCTGGCACAGAACGCTTCATTTTTCAGGGCCGACAAAAGAGCCAGTGTTGCCACTGTTTTCATGACCATCATCCAATAAGCAGCCTCATCTGAGTTATTTTGTTATCAACAGAGGAATCATCCATGTTGTAAACAACAYGTTTTTTTACTGTTTAAAACATGAGGTGGCATCAAAATAATTCTAAACAAATGACCTGAAACCTGTCCTCTCTCACAATAATCAGAGGTCCTCAGATAGCAGGAAATGCTCGCCCACAGAACATCTTGCATTGAATGTTTCATAACAAAAAAAAAAACTACACAGAATATCATAATGGATGTGTTCCTAGTAACAAAAACATTAAGACAAAGCAGCTTCTCTTTGGCATGCTTTAAAAAAGAGAGTATATCTTATCTATATATGGCACGTCTTAACAATATAATATTTCATAGTTATGGTGTCATCAATTTGAAACAGTTTCAGATCGTGGCCCAATGGCAGATTCTTAAGGATCTTAAGATGACAGTAAGGCTATATATCGTTGGATGAATTGTGACATTAGATCATTCTTTCTGTCAGTGGCACAACTAAAACAGCCTGACTGATGTTCCTGTTCAACATGACATCACAACTTCCTGCACCCACAGGTGCACTCAGGGCTATCAGGAATCAACACATTTATGAGGATGGATGTGTTGCCTTGGCCAGCTACAGCAGATACGCCAGCCACGCCCAAGTATTAATGAACTCATAGTACATTATAGTTCAGTCCTAAAATCTGAGGCCAGTCTGGGATTTCAAACCCACATTTAAACAGAAAAAAGAAAAATGTTTTTAAGCAAGGTGAATAAAAGTTCTTCCCAGTCACTAATCAAACAAAGTAAATTTGAGGCATTGACTATGTTAAATCTTCAGATTTCCACCAAATGGTCCAGAAGTACATAAGATGGCCCTTTCTCTCAAAGCATGCTGGCTAACATATTCATCATGTTTTGCACAAACGTGCAAGTCTATGCCAGTTTGCATGCTTTGATTAAAGCAAAAGAAAGACATGCCACATATTAAGAAATTCATATACATTTTTCAGTTCAATCCTTTTGAAATTTGTATTGCATTAGTAAAATGCAAAACAGAAGCATTTCAATAATGGTCTTGAATCTTTAGACTCCATTTTCTGTTAAATGAGCACTGAGACATCACTTTCAGGATATAAAAGGATGTCTTAAATCATAGTTAAATAGATTATGACTTTCCCTGATATGTACAATGGTCCTATGAAATTGTTAAAACTTAATTATGTTTGAGAGTTTAACTTGTGATATTAATTGTAAAGTACAGTAATAATATTTGCAAGAACTTTTGTTTACTTCCTACTTTTTTACTTTTTTATTGTCAACGTAGCAATTAAACACCAGCCGCTGCAGTTCAGACGGCCGCTTAAATCTGGTTTATACTCTCATAAAGAACTGCTTGCAGAAGAATAGTTCTGACATGACATTTTCTGCTCATCCGATAATCCTAATGAATACTTGATAAGTGCACGCTAGGACCCAAGAAAAGAGAGAAAGAGAGAGAGAATGGGTTAGCTTGGGTGCCTCCAGAAAATCAGAGGAAGTGAACATGAGTCAGAGTGTATTTGAGGAATCGTCCTCAGCTCCAGTCTGCCAGGTGTATTTACACTGACTAATTCACTTCTGATGGCCAATATGTTTTATTTGTTCTCACAGCAGATTCACATGACCATCATGAAGGGCTGCAAGAACTGAAGGCAACACTTCCTGTGTTCCAGCACAGGTGGATGAAAACAGTCACTTACCCATTCAGTGCATCTGTCTGAGCTTCTGTTCCTAGCAGCATCTGTGGAAGTGAATGAGTCTTGCTGGAGTACTTCCACATTAAACATCAAAGTTACACTGCAGTTAATGTGTACAAAGAAATTACTGTGCAGAATCAAAGAAACATAAATGCATTCAATGCAGCCCTGATAACATTAACAAATTAATAACAAACCTTTACTTTTCTGTATTTTTCTACATCATTGTTTTGATGTAGTCAATTACATTTATATTAACATGAATGCATTTGGGACATTTTTATGGATATATTTATGGATATATAGATTTAACAAGTCCATGTGCTCCCTGAGAATCAAACCCCATGAATTTGGCATTGTTAGCATCACATTCTACCAGCTGCATGTCAACAATGTAGCAAAATGTATTCTGGCGCTTATCCAAGAACCTCAGAGTTTAATTTTACACACATAACAAAACAATTATCTGAAAGATGCATTACATTTTACAACATAAAATAATAATATCACAATAAGATTTGTCCAGTCTTTTTGGACCTCACCAAAATTGTTACCTGCCCTGGCATAAGGTCTACTAAGAACTATTGACATTTATTACAATAAATCTTGGAGAAATATTTTAAAACATATTGAGTTTGACACATTTACAGGTTGACAGAAAGGGCACTGTAATATTTAATGCATGCCACGCGTACCCCACTTTCAACATGCCAAAAAAGCATGCTACACCTCCAGCATCCTTCTGTTTGAGTTACACCTGCACTGGTGAGAGATCGGTCACGGTGCAAAAAGTTTAAAATATCATGCAAAGCTGAGTTCTTCAGTCATAACATAAAGCTGCACCGTCTGCCAGGAGCCACCCACTTTACTGTTTTGACAGAGATTCCATCAACCCACACAAGGGAGTAGGAAGCGCAGCGCAGAGGGCATTGGCTCTGCAGGGTTATGAATATGGAAATATATAATACCCAGCGAGCTGTTAAAAATAAAGATCAGAAACACAACATAAAGATGCTGAGAACTTAAAAACATCCAGTGTGACACAGCAGATCAGGCTAAAGTATAATGTGCTACTGCCCCCTTGTGGTACCTGCGAGAGCAGCTGTAGAGGTCAACTTTCCAAAGAGTTCTAGCATACTACGCTTACTTACCAGTACTGCATAATATGCTTGTTTTTCTCGATGAATATTGTTCTGATGGCATACTACATTTGTTAGTAATAAGTTTGTACCAACAGGTACAAATGCAACGCACTAAACATTACCTTGTATTTCATGAGGATTTCCATTGTGACCAATAAACAGAAAGCAATATCTATAATACCAAACATTAACATTATCTTTGAGCTCATTGGCATATTTAATTTACGTCACAAGATAAATAGTAAATTAAATGCGTCCATCGAATTCGTGATAAAAAAAACATCAATCTTTTCAGACATTTCACTCAATTTTATTTTTCAAAGGGCTTTTCCATAAATACAAAAATAGCATATACAGTACTTAAGTTTAAATGACAGAATACATGTCGCAGGATTAGCAATTTAAATCAATGATTAAATGAAATTATAGTGAGGAAGGACGGGGCGCCTGGAGGGAAAACAGAACTACGCGCACATTTCTAAAAGCACACGTACGTTACATCCTTTCATGTGGATTTTTTTTATACAAAAATAATTATTGATCCATTATGTTAACCTGGTATATTAACAACAGCACAGAGATGACTTCACGCGCTCACCAAAACACATCAACGTTTCCACGAGGAAGTTTTGTTTGGATTTATCACACTGAACACGTCTTAACACGCACACACACAGACGAATCGTATTCAGTTAGCGGAGTTAGTTAGTAAGGGCACTGTGATGTGTTTAAATGCATCAGTGTATTACAGTTTACCTGATAAGCGATACAACACGGCACATTTACACGAGTCATAACCATTAGCCACGCTAGCCACACCGCTCTTGTTGATTCATGAATATTGGACACTTACCAACAGACAGAATTAAGGCAATTACAACACATTAAAAAGTGCTTCACAGGGCAACGTTTTTGTAAATTGTCATCACATATAAACTGAGGTTATAAATAATAAACCTGAGGCTAGACCTCTGTACTTTAACCTCTCCCTTTGGGACTTGAGAAAAAAGGGACAAATTGTCAACCACATTGTCTAAGCAGAACGCGCTCGCCTCTTGGCACTCATCAACCCAATAGCGTATATACATTTCATATGATATAGACTCAGTAACGTTGCGCTGATGCTCTCATCATACGTCCCCAGTACTGCTGCAGAGAAATAGCCATGAAAATGACCTTTAACATATTAAAATAACTGGATTATGCGGTGTCTGTCTTGGTGCTGGCTGAAATGAGCATAAGGCATGTGTGAACTAAAAGCACCGGTTGCACCAGCGCGGGCGGAGCAGTTCTCAACTCCACCAGCAGATGGCATCAAGCCAGTTATTCTATATACTGCATATTGTGCACTATCCAAATTCTCTTAATGTGCAAGAGAACCAGCAAGATTCTTATAAAATTGTTTTCTTTGTATAGTTTTTGTGATCATTTCAAATGGCTTGTGAGGAAACTAACTAAAAAATAACCTGGGGAGGGCCTAATGCTGGTGCCTAGCCCTTTTTTTATATATTGTGGAGATGCCTAACTTGACCGTCCCTCGGATTGTGATTGGCTGTGGTTGTCTGCTTGCTGATTGGCTGGAGAGATGGCACTGGGTGTGTAAGGAGGCGGGGCATCGCTAATTGCGCTAGAATCGTTGCCGTCTGGGATGGCGATGCTCAGGGACGCATCGGTGTCGTCGTTTTGCGCGTACTCGCTGTACGGTGGAGGCTTCAGATCGTTAGCTGCATAAAACAGAGATACAAATGCAATGATAATGGAAAAGAGGGTTAAAAGGACAAATTAAACAAGCAGTGTTTCTGACTGTATAACCTTTTATGTATAACTGTATGTATATGTATTTATATGTGACTGTATAACAAGTTTCACTTGTAACTTGTTTTATTGGTCTTACTTTCAGATTACAGAAACAGATAAAAATTCCATAACACAACTGAATTGTTAAAGGTGTCTTTATTTCTAACTATTTCCACAACAGCTAGCTACAGAGTCTCAGCTATCACCAGAGTCACAAACAAACCTGGAAATGACCCAACAATGCAACACGCTTTTTTAACAGCAAGGTCACGCTTATACAATGAGAGAACTTCCAGTTTGCATCCTGCAGGCCACTGCAAAAGATCTGCCATGGCCCAGTGCCCCTACCAAAAACAAATATTACCAAACGTTTCCATGAAACAGGTGAGTCTTTCACCATGTATAGAGAACACAAACCACACGCACGCAGAAGAGAAATCTTGGGAAAGTGAGTGGGAGGGGGTTTTCATAAACTGCTTCACATCAGATATCAAGAAACGGAATCCTAAATGATCTGGTGGATCTTGTAATGACTGCTTAATGAAGGTCACGCCACAAACCGCATCCTGCTCTGGAGATTTGATCACACACACTACTGTGTCAAAGCAAATGCAAAAGGTCTTGTAGCACTTTCACCGCAATGTCTAGTTCCTGATATTTTTCTACACCTCTAACATCATGTACACGATATGTGAAAGCATTTTGCGTACGTCTCGCAAGTTGCTTTAGTAAAAAAGCAGCTACCAAGAATGTCAACAAAAACATTTGTCCTTTTTAAAGCAGTGGAGCAAAATCAAATGGAGGGAAAGCTTTATTCAGATTAAGCAAAGCCTAAAAAACACATTGTGTACAGTTCAAAGACTGTAAACAGAAGCACTGTAGAAGCACACTGAACTAAGCTAGCAAAAGTCGATTGCTCTGGGTCAGTGGATATCAGTTTCGGTCTTTGACACAAACAGCAGTACACATTTTGAAGGTCTGCCTTATTTAGCACACCAGATTCAGATCAACAGCTTATAAGCAGAGCTCTATGAACTGAACTGGGTACCTCAGATAAGGAAGATGTAAAAAATGTGCAGTGCTGTGGGTTGCCGGCCTCGGAACAGAAAACTTTCCAATTTCACTTTCCATAAGACTGGCAATGAAAAAGTCAAAGGCATGTGTTCTAACGCACTGTTGTTAGATGCCAACTAGTTGTTCTTATTCGCAAAACTAGTAAATGCAACTGTGTGAATAATTAGTAGGTCTTGGTAAGATAAGCATCATTGTTTCTTATACTTACTATTGTCTTCCATTATTTCTCTGCCCCAAAATTTCTCTGCATAAATCCCACAATGTTTGCGCTTCTGACAAAAACAACACGTCAGATGAACTGCTTATGGAAAAAAGATGTGCTATTACTTTTTCAAGTGATTGGTTAGTCCTGATGGAAAACAAATCTGGAATACAATTGAAAAACAGACACACATCACATCTGGTGATGAGAATATCACCATGGCTTGGTTGTGGGCTCTTTTCAATCACTTCGAAAGAACCTTGAAAACCTAGCAACCACAAAGCAACCAGCTGCATCTTTCCAACAGAGGAATCCCAGACACTCGGTGTAGGATCTTGCACATAGGGCAGTGTACTGAGCCCCAGTAATATTTAATATTTTCTTTAAAAAAGATTCACACAAAGACTTTCTGTCTGTAAGAAAATGTGTGAAAATAGAGCAGAAAAATAAATAAAAAATAAGGGGAGAAGCTACATGATATAGACGCACAAGTGCCTTCAGCCAGAATCTACTGTGAGCTGCCAATCCACATAAGAACAGAAAATGTCCTTCTCTGCTCCTGAATGAACAATCAGTGTGCAGTAAACGCACGTAAATGTTAATATCTGGCAGCTGGTGTATATATGAAACATCCTTCTGTGTAAGTCAGCTATGAAACCTGCCAATTAAGAGCCATTGGCTAATTTGAGATGGCTTGATGTCTGCAGGCCCACTCTCCAACTGTTGCTTCCTCTTCTCATAAAATTGTTCCTCTTAACCATTTACAGAGCACACAGCGAAGTGAGAAAGCATGAGAATTTACTTCACCTGGAGAGACAAAGTAACCTAGCGCTCGATGCTAACAGTAACCTACACAATTCATTTATGTAAAGTTTGATGTTAGCATGTTGCTAAA
>JAZGTI010021205.1:0-10271 GCA_036877585.1 Botia kubotai | reverse complement strand
GAGGAGATTAAAAACCTGGAGACATGGTGCCAGGTCAACAATCTCCTCCTGAACGTCAGCAAGACAAAGGAGCTGATAGTGGACTTTAGCACAAAACAGGAGAGGAATTACCAGCCCCTCACCATCGACGGGACCCCAGTGGAGAGAGTAGACAGTGTCCTGTACCTAGGTGTTTACATCACGCAGGACCTGACATGGTCCTGTCACGTTAACACCCTGGTAAAGAAGGCCTGGCAGCGTCTTTATCATCTCAGACGGCTGAAGGACTTTAAACTGCTCTCAAAGGTGCTAAAGACATTCTACACCTGCACCATTGAGAGCATCCTGACGGGAAATATCACAGCCTGGTCTGGGAACAGCACCAAACAGGACAGGCAAGCTCTTCAGAGGGTGGTGCGATCAGCTGAGCGTACCATCCGCACCGAGCTTCCTGACCTGGACACTATATACAGCAAGTGGTGCTGGACCAAAGCCAGGAAGATTATGAAGGACCTCAGCCATCCCAACAATGGACTCTTCTCTCTGTTGCAGTCAGGGAAACGTTGCCGCTCCCTGAAGGCGAACACAGAGAGAATGAGGAGGAGCTTCTTCCTGCAGGCCATTCGGGCCCTCAACCAGAACACCTAGGATTTGGATTTTCTGGACATAAAACATGTGTTATGTTGTCCATAATCTGGACAACATAACACTCTACCTCAGCTGATGTTGCATCTTGTATTTTCATCTATACGTATATACATATATATTTATATTATGTACATATTACATTGTAAATACTGTACACTTTAAATTTTTACTTAAATCTCTACTTTGAATCTTTAATTTTTTTTAACTTTAAATTTTTCACTTTTAATTTTTACTTTTCTTTCTGTAAGACACTCGTAAAAAGCATTTCACTACATGTCGTACTGTGTATGATTTTGTATGTGACAAATAAAATTTGAATTTGAAAATTTGATGTATGTCAGCACTGTCAGGAGGAGGTAGGTAAATGCTGTGCAGCTGCTATACCAGTCTGAGAGGCTTCTGGTCAGAATGCTCTCTACTGAACCTCTGTAGAAATTTGTGACACACAGGGCGCTGCCATCCTTATTAGTTGAAGGTTATAACAGATACCTCAAATGTTTAACTAGATAGATAACAAAAACATACATGTGATCTGTCAGAAACTGAGACTAGATTTGTTTTGCATATCCCATATAGTGTAAGAATACTCACCCTCAAGGATGCTCATGTTAAAACATTTCAAATGAAATCATTTAAATCTCTGCTGCTTGGAGTGACATCTGAAAAAAACCCACAACAAAGCTGTCACCGCGTGGCTTTTTAGCTTCCAAGAAACACTCTGACTCTGACGGTTGCCGTCACTTCCTCCTCCCGCTCCTCAACAACTCGTTCTCCTGCAGCCCCATTTTAACCTGTCCCTCGATCACTGCAAAACGAAAACAGCTGTTAGGAATAATTACGAGGGAGGCGTTTCCCTTAAGCATTTCGTCTCCAGACTCTACCCTCCACCGGCAGCGGCGTCGAAACCACGCCCCACTTTCCACATACCCTCACCACCCGACTGAGGCCGGGGAGCCATCCGGCCCACACCGACTCCCCCCCCATTTTTGGAGAGGAAGTCGGCCACAGCCATCTGCGCCCCCAGTCTGTGGACCACCTGAAATTTAAAAGTTGTAAAGCCAAATACCAACAGGTGATCCCGGCGTATCTTTCATGCAGTTGAGCCATTGGAGCGGGGCATGGTCCAAACAGAGGGTAAAAGTCCGGCCCAACAGGTAGTATCTAAGAGTGAGGACTGCCCATTTAATGGCCAAACACTCCTTCTCAATGGTGCTGTACTTAGTCTCTCTCATTGAGAGCTTCCGACTAATGTACAGCATCGGGTGTTCCAGCCCCCTGTCCGATGCGTCTGTCTGCAGGATAAAAGGGAGAGAGAAGTCAGGAAAGTGTAACAATGGCCCACCACACAGTGCAGCTTTAACTAGGGTAAAAGCTCGTCGGCACTGCTGTGTCCACTGGACCGGGTCTGGAGCCCCCTTTTTAGTGAGGTCAGTCAAGGGGCTGGTGTCTTCCGAATAATTTTGGACGAACCGTCTGTAATAGCCAGCCAGCCCCAAGAACTGCCTCACCTCCTTTTTGGTCTTAGGATGCGGGCAGGTCACAATTGCTGCGGTTTTGTCAATTTGGGGCCGCACCTGGCCATGTCCCAAGTGGAAGCCCAGATACCATACCTCCACCCATTCAATTGCACATTTTTTGGATTGGCTGTGAGCACTGCCACACGCAGCGAACTTAGGAACACTCGCAGATGTTGCATATGCCGCCAGTCATTACTATATATGCTAATATCATCCAGGTAAGCGGCGGCATATGCTTGATGGGGTCGTAAAACGTGGTCCGTGAGGCGCTGAAACATGGCCGGTGCCCCAAACAATCCGAACGAAAGTGTGATAAATTGGTGTAAACCAAATGGTGTAGCAAAGGTCGTTTTCTCTCGAGACATTGGCATTAGGGGGATTTGCCAATATCCCTTCGTCAAATCCACTGTCCAATAAAAGTGAGCCGTGCATAACGATCAAGCAACTCATCAATTCGAGGCATTGGATAGGCACCAAATTTTGACACCGCGTTCACCTTACAATAGTCAACCCAGAACCTAATCGAGCCGTCAGCCTTAGGAACTAAGACTATCGGGCTGGACCAGTCACTGTACGACTTACCTATCACGCCCATTTGCAGCATAGATTCTAATTCATCCCGGACTAACTTTTTCTCATGTTCCTCATAGGGCCTGGAACGTACCATCACCCCTGGAGATGTTTCGATGTGGTGTTCAATGAGGTTGGTCCGGCCAGGCAGAGGAGAAAACACATTGGCAAATTCGTGTTGTAGTTTTTGCACATCTGTCAGTTGGGACAATAAGAGGTGGGCTCCCCATGGGACCGGGGCTACAGCCTTAGGCTTTAACCCTCTGGAGTCTGAGGGGGTTTTTGGCCCTGGAAAAGTTTAGACATGCTGTTATATTTGGGCTTTTTTAAACCATTGAAAACATTATTAATTGCTTAAGTATAGTCACACTGTATACAGCACAAACTGTGCTACAATAATATCTCAACCATATGCATGCATGTGTTTTTGTTTTTTGTGTTTATGCATAAAAGGTGAAAAGGATACTTTTTTAAGTTACTAAAATAAGGCCAGAAAAACATACACAAAATCCGTTTACAAGACCTTTGAGTACTGGATGTGATAGATCAGAGATATACTGTAAAAAATAATGTTTTACAGTATATCACATAAAAAATAGATTGATTTATATTTTGTAAGACAGTTTTGGTGTTAGAAAGACTGTATGCGAGGAGGTGTCAATGGTCACGAATATTGATGTGATTTACACCTGAGGAAACAAAGGCCCTCCCCAAGGGACCATCAGCCTCCTAATGGCTCATAGAAGTAAGAATGAGAGGTCACAGGAAAAGTCATGTTTTTATTATATTTTTATATATGTGAACGGATAATAGTGTACATGTAAACATATGTATGTATGGGTAGTAGATAGAGTATAAAATATTACACATCTTTGTGCCACTCCTGGAAACAGTTTCTGTTCAACTGAAGACACAAGTGTACATTGCATGCCTGGCAATTCCATGTTGTTTGTTGTTTTTTTGCCACATACTGCCTTGCAAACAACGCAGATCCGGTGCCCGGCAGTGGCAAGATGGCTTGGATTTGAGGCTAGCTCAGCTCCAGGGCAGTCACAGTGTAACGAAGACGCTGGAACATGAGGATCCATCTCCAGCGTGTTTAATCGAGGTTCAAACAGGCAAAGAGAATCAAACACCAGCAAACAGATACAACATAGATTAGGCAAAATCACAAACGATAATCCGGGCGATGGTTGAGGCAGACGGCAAACAATCATAAATGTTATAAAGGCAAAGTCCAAGACAGGCGACAAACAATCCGAATCGAAATCCAAAGCAGGGTCAAGGGCAGGCAGCAAACAATCAATAAATACAATAAACAGTCCAAACGTAACCAGGTGAAATAGCAGGGTAATAACATTCTGAAATGTGTGCAAGAGGGCAATACAAGACATCGCAAAGATTACTAAAACCTGGGCGCTTAAATAGTCCGCTAATGAGGTCCTTGTGACAAACAGGAAACGGTGCGTGGGTTCATGGAAAATGTAGTCTGGAATTGAGTCAATATTCAGGTGATGGCTCCCTCTGGCGTCGCAGAGGAGGCGGTATGGGAGCCTCCTCCGTAACACACAGGTGCAGGACAAGGAATAGCTGTTGTTTTCCATGCATGCTGTGTTTTTATCCTTCTGCATACAGTGTCTCCAGTGAAAGCAGCATGGATTGTTGAACAAACAGAGACCTCTTGTGTATCCATCCATTTCACAAACACAAGTGGGCCTTGCCGAATCCACCTGATGGATAAAACATAATATACTAGAAAATTTGCACACGTGTGTAAACTATTACACCTGATTTTATATTTAGCAACAATGGGCTAGTTAAATAATAATAGTTGAATTTACATTTACAGCATGTGGCAGATTCTTTTATGTTTTGTCTTTATTGAGTCTCTATATTTTGAACAGTTTTATTATACCATTCTCACCTCTCGCTGAAACTAATACCTTATGAATAGCGAGGGGGGTGTCCGCATTAGTGCTAAAGATGCCTGCAGAATACTTTTTTACTTTCGCGCGTATCACATAATCATCAAATATTTGCGATGTGGTAGCTCATTCAATAGCAGATGTTTAAAGCTTTACATAGACATATTTTTCATATCTGTAAAGTAAGTTTTCGCTGAGTTTACACCCCTTTTTACACGCGCTTCAGAAAAAAGTTTAAGAGGCAGCAGATAATTTAACGAAGGAAGTCTGTTACATTTATGCGCTATATAATTCAGTTACAATTCATTTACTATAGGCAAAATATTTCGCTGTCATTAAATTTAATGAAATGTTGAATTCACAGATATTATATTTTAGGACTGAAAAATTACAACTTACCCGCTTGAAATGAAATCGTCTGCGGGATCCAGTCACTGTTCAAAATGCAACTCATCCTCACCGGAGTCACAATCTTCCTCTTAAGAAAAAGTAAACTCTTCCTCGCTGTCCAGTACGGTCTGAAGGGCTTCCTCACATGTGTAGCGTGCCATCCTTCTAAAGCAGCGAAACCGATCAATAAAAATGAGGCTTTTAATGGCGTTATTAAGGGGAGTGTACCATTCTCACGTCTCGCTGAAACGATTACCTTATGAATAGCGAGGGTGTGTGGTTACATTAGCGCTAATGAACTGACAGTAAGATACTGGCACTCTCTTTACTTTCATGCATATAACATAATCAGTGAATTATTGTTTTCGATGTGGACTAGTACATTTAATAGCAGACATTTTAAGCTTTATTTAGACATATTTTTTAACCTGTAAATTAAGTATTCACTGAGCTACAGCTCATTTTGTCATACTTCAAAAAAGTGTTTAGAAAGAATCAGCAGAAAGTGCATGCTGTTTGTTTTCTTTATTTTTCTTATTTTTTTTTATTTTGTTTCCATTGAAAGAGTACCAACATAAAAGGAGACTTTACAGTTTTGAATGATGTTTTTCTTTAATTTGTATGACCACAAACTTAAGGAGTATTTAAATCATTTTTACAGCTAAAAAAAAAACCAGGTGGAGGCGCCTTCGCCGACCTCAGAGGGTTAAATCCAGCTCAGGCCCGGGCTCCTCCCTCCTCCCTCCTCCCTCCAAGGTTTTAGGAGGTTAAGGTGGTAAATTGTGTGCCCCCTCTGTCCGGGCACTCCACCTCATAGTCTACGTCTCCTACTCGTCGTGTGACCACAAAGGGTCCTTGCCACTTGGCGAGTAATTTAGAGTTAGAAGTTGGCAGTAATAGGAGCACCTTCTCTCCCAAGTGAATTCACAAAGCTGGGTTCCCCTGTTTTTATGGGCTTGACGTTCCTGGGCCTGCAGCAAATTCTCCAACTTGAGCCAACCCAGTGTATGGAGTTTTGCTCTCACGTTCCGTACGTATTAAATTTCATTTTTCGCGGGAGAGGGTTTGTCCTTCCAAGCACCCCTCGGGGCTGATGTCTATAAAAAAGCTTGAATAGAGAAAATCCAATGGAGGCTTGGGGAACATCGCGTAACGCAAAAATAAGGGGTTCCAACCAGCGATCCCAATTTTTCGTATGGTCATGTAGGAACATCCAAATCATATTTTTGATGGTTTGGTTACATCGTTCAACCAGGCCATCCATTGGGGGTGGTAAACACTGGTACCCAATAATTTCTAAAGTTTGCGGCACTCTTTGTGTGTACACTCTTTGCAAAGATGTTGCGAAGTGCCACTGCTTCCGGGTATCGTGTTGCATAGTCGACTACTACCAATGCAAAGCGATGCCCTCGTGCTGACTGTTCTAATTGCCCAACTAGGTCCATGCCAATTCTTTCGAAGGGGACCTCGATTAGTGGAAGCGGGCACAACAGCGCTTTTGGAACGGCCGGGAGTTCACTAACTGACATTCGTGGCATGCCGCACACCACCTGCCCGGCCAATAGAAATGGGCCATGAGACGGTTAAGTGGTTTGTCCTGTCCTAAATGGCCGGTCATTGGATTATGATAGGCCGCCTTCTTTGTGTGTCCTGCATCACACGATATAACCGCTCCTTAATTACCGTAAAATAGGGGTACAAGAGAACTCGGGGGTCAACAGGGGTCTCATCGATGGATTGGACCGTATTGAAGGCATGGCACAATGTCTCATCTTGACACTATTTAAGGGAAAAGTCTCAGAGCAGACGGAAGACCTTTGTCTCTCCTCGCGGCGAGTTGTTCCCGCCCGTCCATACCTCTGTTGTCCCTGTGGTCACCAACCCCTGCCAGTCTCACGACCTGGTCAGCCGAGTTTCACCAGGAGCCACATGTACACATTCCCTTTAATAGTGTGAAAAATAAGGGCCAATTTGTCCCCAAGATAAGCGGGTGGCTGAAGTGGGGGTTAACCGCCGCCTCGACTCTATGCTTTTGTCCCCCTAAATGAATTGTGACCATGACTGTTGGGTATTGATGTATGTCCCCATGCACACACCTCACCTTAACCATGCGGCTCGTATCCAATGCCCCTAATTGCATCAGGCGTTGAGGGATAGAGGTTTAGTTACAGCTCGAATCCACCAAAGCCTGATATGTACTTCCCCCAACACTCACAGGTATAAAGTACTTCCCGGTTCGAGCGGAGGCACTCAGTGGCACTTCCGGGACCTGATTCAATGTTTCCAACACCATTACCGGACATTGATCCCGGAAGTGTCCTGATTCCCTGCAGTGGCAACAGAGCGGCCTTGGTTTCCCGCCACACTGCTGGCTGAAGGAAATTCCTCCCGCAGTGGAGCCAAGAGAGAGGGGGGTGGTGAGTGCGTAGGGGCTGCAGTGGTCGACCGCTTCGGAACGGCTGCGGGGTTGATCCTCCTGAGATTCCCCTCCTGTCAGACTCTTGAGGATGGATCCGGCCGCCTGGGCTCTCTGGACCCAGAGCCGAATCGATCCTCCAGCCAGGTGCATGCCTCCGCCATGCGCTCAAAGAGCTCGATGAATGCCTCCAGGTCATCTTCGGCACCCATCTTCTGCAGCGGGAGATGAATGGGTCAGTCGCCACCGGAAAACGCAGGTCCCCCAGCCCCCTGTGCCAGTGCAGTCACCGATCCTCCTGTTGCCCCTCAAGGAGATAGTAAAACCTCCATTCCTGATCCTCTCGCAGCTCCAGGAGGGCCTGGTGTTGTGCATGATGTAAGTTGGCCAACAACTTGATGAGCTCATCCAGCATCGTGGACTCCATGGCAGCGTACTTCCGGTTTCCCCCAAAAAAAAACGGGAAGGAAAAAATTAATCCCGGGTTTCAGCCCCACTGTGACACTGTTTCCTGGCAGTAAAATCAAATCAAACGTCACCGACCATGGTTGGGGAGCGCATGAGCGGTTAACACTCGTTTATTAAACAGAAAAAAACACAACAAAGTAGTCAGCACGTGGCTTTTCAGCTTCCAATTAACACAAGGACTTTCTCCGGTTGCCGTCACTTCCACCTCCAGCTCCTCAACAACTCATTCTCCTGCAGCCCCGTTTTAACCTGTCTCTCGACTGCAAAATGAAATGAAATGAATGAAAACAGAGCGTGAGCCTGGATGCCGGTCTTGGTTTCGGTTTTGAGAGTCGGGAGTTTAGACTCGCACTCTGGGTGTTTGTTCTATGTGGAGGCATATGGTTTTGGCTTTGTTTACATCTGCCATGTGTTCTCCGGTCCTGCGTCATGACTCCGCCCCACTGTTTCCCCATTTGTTTGATTTCGCGCACCTTTTTGTCATCGTTCTCTGTCATATTTAATGCCCTTGTGTCTGCTGTCCCATGCTGGTTTGTTCTTCCGTGTTTATTCTGTGCTATATCTGTGTTTCTGATCTGTCATGGTTCAATCACAAGTCTCGTTGGTTGCTCCTGATCTTCGTTGTTTTGTTCATGTTCCTCTTTGATTTGTTCAGGTTCTTCATCAGTCTTGCTCTCGTCAGTTTTGTTCACGTTTGTTGTTAATGTTTAATGTTTTTAATCCGCCTTTGTTTATTTGATGTTATATGTTGTAATTGGTTTGCCGTGTTCGTTTTTTTGGGGTAAACATTAGTTTATTCTGTTTAATTGTCCCCGTTCAGTTCTTGATCGTTTATTTATATTCCGTTTCGATTTTCCATTTGCTTTCGTTCCCCGTTCGCACCCCTTGTCGGGGTTGTTTTCAATTTGAATTTAAATAAAAGTTTTTGTGTGTGTGAATCACTGTATGCAATTGGATTCTTCTCTGTGCGCCCGTGACAAAACAAACCAGTACTGAACCCAGCAGACAGCTATTTTTTCCCTGTTGTTTTTCCTGTCTGTCTGTGTTTCTGTCATCATGTTTGAGTCCCAGGAGTGGTGGCTTGCTGCGGTTGATAAAACACGCTGGCAGGTTGCCCATTCCCCCCCAAGCAGGGCAGACCTTCTAGGAGTACGCCCTAGCTGTTGGCCAGCTCGAGGTAGGGCTGCCAGAAGACCTGGTCAACAGCTATTTTATGGCAGGCCTCAACCATCCTCCTCCCTTGGTCTTTTGGGATATGTCTCAGCTTTGCACATCTAGAGATTAACATTTTTGCCCATTCTTCCTCACAAAATAGCTCAAGTTCAGCCAGATTTGATGGGGAGCATCTGTGAACAGCAATTTTCAAGCCTTGCCACAGATGCTCAATGTAATTTAGGTCTGGACTTTGACTGGGCCGTTCTAACACATGAATATTCTTTGATCCAAACCATTCCATTGTAGGTATGGCGGTATGTTTAGTGTCATTGTCTTGCTGGAAGGTGAATCTCCTTCCCAGTCTCAACTCTTTTGCAGCTTCCAACAGGTTTTCTTCCACTGCCCTGTATTTAGCTCTGTCCATCTTCCCATCAACTCTGACCAGCTTCCCTGTCGCTGCTGAAGAAAAACATCTCCACAGTATGATGCTGCCACCACCATGTTTCACAGTGGGGATGGTGTGTTTAGGTGACGAGCAGTGTTACTTTTCCGCCAAACATAACGCTTTGCATTTAGGCCAAAAAGTCAATATTGGTCTCCTATAACCAGAGAACCTTCTTCCATGTTTGCTGTGTCCCCTGCATGGCTTGTAAAAAACTGCAAACGGGACTTTTGTTTTTCTTTCAACAATAGCTTTCTTCTTGCCACTCTTCCACAAAGGCCAGATTTTTGGAGTACACGACTTATAGTTGTCCTGTGGACAGATTCTCCCACCTGAGCTATGGATTTTTGCAGCTCCTCCAGAGTGACCATGGGCCTCTTGGCTGCTTCTCTGACCAGTGCTCTCCTTGCTCTGTCAGTTTAGGTGGACAGCCATGTCTTGGTAGGTTTTCAATTGTGGCATAGTTGTTATATTTTTGGATAATGGATTTAACAGTGCTCCTTGAGATGTTTAAAGCTTGGGATTTTTTTAATAACTTAACCCTGATTTAAACATCTCCACAACTTTATGGTGAGTTCCTTGGTCTTGGTCTGCTGAACCACATCTGCTTCTAATTCCCCACCTCAGTCCAGGTCCTTAAGCATATTGTCAGATCCTCAAATGCAGCTGAATGAGGAGGCTGGTCTGCCTCAGCTGCTGAAACCAGCATTTACTTATTTGATTCGGTGGACAGTGCGAGAGATAAGGCGGAGCACCTCTCC
>JAZGTI010021204.1:0-10272 GCA_036877585.1 Botia kubotai | reverse complement strand
TCCACAAGGTGGCGCATTGGGAGTCTGGGGCCATTGGGCTGATGTATTCATGTATTCATGGAAGAGGAATGTAATTCAAGTCGCATCTTGTAGTTCTAATAACAGCTTGTCCTGAAGCAAACACCCGTAGATTCAAGGCTCCAGTGATATTACTCACCCTGACATCACCCATTTCAGAAGCTTGTTTTAACATTGCTTCTTTGGAACTGAACTTTATCATTTCTGATGTACATGATTAGTAAAGACCAAACCTATTGAAATCTAGAAATCTATTGAATTCTACAGATTCTAGTATTGAATTTCTAGAATTGAATCCATTGAAATACAGATTTTACCTCTTTACTATTTAATTCTACAGATTTTTATGTCTGTAAATGAAAACAGAATAAAGTTGGAGGCGCAAATCCGGTTTTATATGTATTGATCAATATTAATCTGCCACCTTAAAATCAATCAAAAAATATCATAAACGCTGAATTTTTATACAGTAAATAAGAACTGGACCATAGACAGTTGCCGCAGATATAGAGGGACAATAACCACATTTATCTGCTTCCTGTTTGCAGACACAGTCAATGAGTAACCTTGCGTGAGATCAACAGGGTACAACTGTAACTGTGTAAGCGTGCATGTCACACAGGCCAGACACCTACTCATAAATCAGTGAATTCATCAGCTCTCCTCGTGTCATCTGCAGTGATGTTCCAACGTGTTCGTGCGCACATGCATGTTCAAGCCTGCCTCTGTTCTTTACAACACAACCTGTGAAACAAGCGCTGCCAGTTTTAAAGGAAAAGTGGAAGAGGTTCCTTATCTCGGCTGGACGTCGTCGTTTTGCGCCACACACTTGCTAACACCGAGGCATTGTTTCACATTTGTTGATTTTCCTGTTATGGATGTTGTCAGCCTTCCACATAATATGCTATAGACAAGCCGGTCCCTATGTACATATTTGGAACGTTGGAACCATTTCCTGTTTATACTTGGAACATTATTTTCTCCATTACATAATTTCACACATTAGATACGACCGTCATGGGATTGCTTGCAGACAAAGGCTACAATGTCAAAGCATTGTGACAGATGCCACAAATAAATATGGAATCCATGAAAAATCATGGAAGATAAATGCGTACAAACTTTGATACAATATAATAGTTTTACAGTAGGGCTTAAAATTGAAGCAACAACATACTGGCGTCCAAAATACAGTCACAAGACAACAGATGTTGTAAATACACATAATGCACTTTAATTTTCCATCAAATATAAAAGTGTGCAAATATAAAACTGTGCAAACACAATCGATAAATGACAAACATCTTTTCTGTGTACAAAAGAAAACCAAGGCAGCTTCATCTACTACACGAGTCAAGCAGGAGGTGTCGGCATTAGAAAACAGAACAATTCGCTACGGAAGATTAATTTACAGACACATACACAGATGTAGAGATACCGACTGCAACACACATACAAAAGCCTTTCACTACCCAGAGTTCAATAGTGCCAAACAGAGATTTTAAAGACCCAGCAATTAACAGCCTGCCTGTTCCAGACACAGTGAAGAGTAATGACAGCTATGCTCCCTTTGGCACAAAGAAAGGATTTCAGCACAGCGGATTTATACAGTGATGAAAAGATAAAGTGGTCTCAGGAATGAGCCAATGGCCTGAACATGAGGGTGCATGGGATACGATCCTTCCCTCACAATGTGTACCCACTCCTGCGATCCTCCTCAGGGCATGTTCCCATGATACGGGCCAAATAGCTCAATAAACGCTCACCTCTATTAAAACCATTTAAAAAACATAACTGACCTCACAGTGTTGCTCTTTAGCTTTGAATTACAGCCAAGAGTTGAGCTCTTGTTACGAACATCTTTTAACTGATTAAAGGGTGAGCATGTTTTAATTTCTCTTAACTCTATCATTAAAATGTATTTAAAAGAGCTGTATTAAATTTGTAATTCTAAAACCTGGAAAAAAATTGACATTTTTAGAAACAGCGGCTCCATCTGGTATTTCGAATGGGTTTTTAGATTATCAGTCTTTTATGAGTAAAATTACGGTCTGTGATTTATATTATTTGAAGAGACTTATCCATTTCATTCTACAAGAAATTATACATGACTGTTGCTAACAAGTTGTTACATATAAGAGCAATTTTAAGTGTAAACAAAATGTACCACCAAAAACTGTTTTACAGTTTTAAATTTAATTCTGAAACCTCTATTTTGAAATTCATTATGAAGCTTCCAGACTGGGCTACAAAAACACTTTGTCTGAACAGCGGTAAGTCTGAAAATCTGTTGTCATTTTGGGGTGTTGTATATGGATGGGGTGGAGAAGGTTTTGCCTGAGGCTACATTAATCATCAGTGTACTCTGGTGACAAGCAGAAGAGTGACATTGTGAAATCGGAGACGTAACAAAAACAGGAATGGATTAACAATGGCTTGAAAACAACAGGGAGTGGACTGCCGTAGAAGCACAGGAATACAATTCAGGCTCTATCTGCAGTTCTGATACATACAACAAATTTTTAATCACAAAATAATGCTTGTATTACGGAGGAGAGCAAACAAGAGCCTGAATCCCTGAAGACTAAAATACTTGTCGATATTCTGATACAACCAAATAATTACAATATGTACAATATATAAATCCCAATGGATTAGATGAGGCCCTCTTTTCCAGAATAGATTAGTCTGAAGTAGGAATTACAAAGAGGGGGAAAGTGTCTATGAGCACAGAGAGCAAGAGAAGTTCCTGAAGTCTGAGACCACAAGCCCCAGAAGTCTTCAACAAGCGGCCGTTTCACACAATGAGTCTGTAGCGATTTGTGTGGTGTCGCTGCTTCTGCGGTTGGTGAGTTTCAGAATCACCACTTTCCTCGGGCTGAGAGGAACCGGGTTCTCCGACTGGGATTCAGACGTGGGCTCTAGGGTGGGTTTAGGAGAGAGCGGTGCAGCATCTGCGCCATGTTCCAGCAGGACGCAAATGATGTCTTTATGACCACGCCGTATGGCCAGGTGCAGAGGCGTGAGTCCGTTCTCGTCCTGGATGTTGGCGACCTCAGGGCAACTCCGTAGAAGCTCTTTGAGAACTTCACAGTGGCTGTTTTCGGCAGCCAGGTGACACGGCGTGTGAAGGACCAAGCTGCGGCTCTTTGGGTCGGCGCCCTCCCCCAGAAGCATCTTAACAGTGGCCAGGTGGCCCTTTTGGGCAGCCAGGTGCAAGGCGGTGCAGCCATTCGTGGTTCGGCTGTGAATATCGGCTCCGTGTTTCACAAGCAACCTGGAGGTGCTGGTGTGGCCGGTTTCTGCAGCGACGTGAAGTGGACTGTGGAGCCCGTCGGACGTCAGGTGGAGGTTAGCGCCGAGCTCCACCAGGATTCGCGCCACTCGATACTGACCCCTCTGCGATGCCAGATGGAGCGGCGTACGCCCATCTGACGTCTGTCCGTCCACATCAGCACCCGCTTGCTTCACCAGGAGCTTCACGATTCCCAGATGCCCCTGCCAGGCAGCAAGATGCAACGCCGTCCAATCGTCTTTACCCCTCACGTGGACATCCGCTCCACGGCTTAGCAACACCCTAACCACGTTCTCCTGTCCGTGGTGACAGGCGATATGCGCCGGCGTGCGACCCTGAGCATCTACTTCGTTAATGGAGGCACAGCGGTCCAACAATAAACGCGTCAGGGCCTCGTCTCCGTTCTGGGCTGCGAAATGCAGAGGCGTGTACTGGTCCTCGTCCTTGGCGTTGACGTTAGTCGTTTTGCGGCTCAGGAGAATCTCAGCCACTCCCTTCAGTCGCTTTTCAGCGGCCAGGTGGAGGGGCGTGGCTCCGTTAACATTAGGCCAATTAGGATTGCAGTTGCTAAGCAGCAGAAACTTAACAGCCTCCTCATTGGCCAGAGACACGGCAACGTGAAGCAGGTTGCTGCCACCTTCCAACAGCAGGTCGACATCCTGCGGCTGGAGGATCTTCATCAGCTTGGCGATGTCCTCCGTGCGAATAGCTTCACACAGTTTCTTCTTCTGTATCTCACTGGAGTCTAAAATGACACGAAAACAACCCGGTGAACAACGCGGAAAATATTTTTAAAAGATAAACATTTGCGACACTCAGATTCCTTCATTATTATCTGGATCTCATCAACAGTTTTTGCTCAACATGAATCTTATGTTCTCTGTGGCTCTTCTCTCACCATTTACTGCATTTTCCCTCTCGAAGGACAAAGTAATGGAGCCTTGAGATGAGAAAGCCGAGTCCACGGAAGAGATGCCTGACAGTCTCTTGCTGGTGTTGTCTTTGCTCTCCAGGGATTCCTCTTTGACGTTACTTAAGCTGCGAGACAGACCCTGGTCGAGCTGACTCAGCAGCTCAGACAGGCTGCAGTCTTTCTCAGGTAACATGGCTGACTTGGGCCTCACTGGCTTTTGGTTGTTAGTCTGCATGTAAAAAAATAGCATAGATTGTCAGTGAGAGAAAACGGCAGTAGTCACAAGAGACTTAACCTGTCGGCCTGCTTTACAGCTTATTTAACCTAAAATTCATCAACGCAGAAGCTACTAAATCACTCTGACGCACCTGACAGAACCATCTGGATTAGAAATGAAAAAGGATTTTCATTACATGTATGGATTTAGCAGATGCTAATCTCCAAGGTGACTGAGTGCATTCAAGGTATACATTACATCGGCATGTGTTTTCCCTGAGAATCGAACCCGCAACCTTTGCGGGGCTAATGCAAACAGTTAAAGGCTGTCAGCATTTTGATCAATGAATAGCTGTGTATTCTTCCTAACATAATCTATTTCACACACTTACCCGGAAAATAACAAAAGGCCTCTGGTTAAACAATGCAGCTTGGTGGCATTCTTTAAGGCTTGGAAAATACTGTTACCTTCACGAATATTTATGTTATGTGCTTTGACGTGCACAAGCAAATTCCCAAACTACACAAACTACATTACGGAGGCCTGTGATGGACAAATCTGAATGGCTAAATTTAGAAAACAGGAAACATTCCCATGACTCGATAAATCAGATTTATGACTTATTATGGACTGAAGAGGGTGAGACTGAGATGCCATGTGAACAAAAGTGAACTTGCATGTATAGAGATGCATACTGATGGTACCTGTTCACTGGAGGCTTGGACGGGACAGGGGGAACATTCTGATTCTGAAGAAACCGAGGCCCTCGACTCCTCGTGGGGTTTGGTACACAACTCTTCAGCCTCTGATGTAATCTCTATAAGACAGTTAGCATAGTGAACATCTGTTACGTTATACACGCATGTGGTATATATGGTTTATGAGGACTCTCCATAGACAATGTTTTTTTATACTGTATATTCTCTCCCCTACCCCTAAACCTAACCCTCACAGAACAATGTTGCCATTTTTGATTGACAAAACAAACAAACAAAAAATCACCATTTAATATGTTTGTTAGACCCTTTAGTTCACGTGGACACATGAAGTTTCTATGTAAACTATATTTACATAGTATAAACGTCATTATACACATTTGTGTTCTTGTAAATCACATATTCCAATCCACACACACACACACACCATAAATAGGACAATGAAGAAGTCTGTTCATTTTGCAAATGTAATCCTCATTAAAAGTTACACAATGTTTTTGTTTTCATATTATCAATATGACCTTCCAACATCCCTTCCTTAAACTACAATTCAAAAAATACTTCCTTAAATTACAATTCAAGCATATCATTTTTAATAAAACGATACAGAGTTCGAATGGTACTACACAACCGCTATGAACGTGTGATTTCATTAACCCAGTTATCTGACACGTTCTGTCAGCGATGCACTGCAGCTCTGCTTCTGAATCAGCAGGTCATGTTTATTAGCAGCATGATGACTGATTACAGTACGTGACACTCACCTTCAAAACTGGGTCTGGCCTCTGGAGACTGTGCCCAGCACTTCTGCATAAGGGACAGGAACCCTGAGCAGGCCTGTGGACGACTGCGGGGAATAATGGTGAGATCTGGGCGAAGTCCCTTTACGACCTTCACCATTATGTGCAGGATGTTGTTCTCCCCTATGAAAAACACAGAGCACATAAGTAAAGCAACACATTTCCCAAAAAACAGCATTAAAGGTTTAAATTTAACTGGAAAAACCTTTAATGTTTTAAAAGTCATTACTGTAATACAGTCCTGTAATGCCCAAGCTTTATACTGTAAATGCTTTATACTATAAATAATAAATCGTCATTAAATGATTAATCAGTAAAATAAAAAATTAATTGATTGCATTAATCAATAAATGCAAAAAGTCCTTTTTAATTAAGAATATATATAATATCGAATAATTAAGAATATTTATTTTTATATAATTTCTTGTTTATTTTTTGTATTTGTTTATGGGGTGCAAAACCACCCAGGCAGGTTCTTGGCATCATATGAGAATAATCTGATTTTGGGGGAGTCTGTAAAGACATTATTTCCAGTAGACCAGAAAAACATCAACACATCTTTTTGTTTTTTCGAGAGCATTTTATCATCACTTAAGTCAAAATGCAATCAGAGGCGGCGTGTTCAATATCCTGTTATTTTAACCTTCATTGTACACGAAGAGACTGACTACTTTCATTTCTGGTTCCGGAAGGATTGTTTTGCAGCCAATTGATTTTAATCACTGGTGCCAAAAACAACAAGCAGCCTGTTTTTCATTCTTTCACAATGTAACATAAGTACTGGTTACTGAAAGTGGATATTTTATTTATTTTATGCTCTTGTTGGTTTGCCTGGAAATCAAAGGCAGATACACGCATCAGGTAAACACATCTCCGACAGACACGCCTCCTCCGAGAGCCGGTTAGGTAATTTAAGACTGTAATTTACTTAATTACAGAAATATTTTGAAACTGAACGCCAAACATAATTTTTTTTAGGATCTGACTGAGCATTTAATAAACGTGATTACTAAGAATGGTTCTGAAGTATTTATGGCACCAACATTATATATTTTCAAAACCAGCTCGAAATTAAAGGAATGAGGTAGATCATTTTGTTTTTTGGTTATGCTGGTTGAAAGTCTTTTCACATCCTGATAGCAATCGCTACGTGGTCTAAATATATTTATATACATATTTATCTTCTGTGGAAGGCACAGGACCATAAAATGTTCATCCAATCATTGCATGCGGTCCGAATACAATGATAGGATTTTCTGCCTGCCTGTCAAATTATGTATGCGTTTGTGTTCTTATACTTTTAAAGCTAGCTTGCTATTGCTAGCCTCTCTGAAATGGCCAACCATACCTTTTAGAGACAGTTTCTACTTCTGTTCTTACCTTGATATGGCTTCTTCTGTGTAAAAATTCCCCAGATAACGATCGAGAAACTAAGGAACAATAAACACGTGTTAGACCAAACTGACCCCAGTCTGACGACTTTTTACAAAATATGCTGATCCGATATGAACGTAACAATTCTCAGTAACAATTTACAGTATGAGAATTCTGGAACTAAACTCGCATATGCTACATCATTACCAAAAGTGGCTGACCTGTACACATCATGTTTGATGTCCGAGATTCGATCTTTTTCAATGATTCTCTCCGGAGGGAGATAGGCTATGGTGCCACAGAAACCATCGCGGCTAATATCGTCATTCCTGGAAAAGCCGTTCCACCTAGCCAGTCCGAAGTCAGAAATCTAAGATGGGGAACAAAAAGTTCTTGAGAAAAATACATTTAATGTCATTTCTTCATTTTGTTTTCGAGGGCGTTACTTAGTGATAAACAAAGAGATTTTTCCAGAAGGGCACGGTACAGCTGCCATGCCCTGCAGGTTGCTGAATAGGTAGGGAAGCCCTGTTTTTTTCTGTAAATGCACGCACGCCTGTGTAGGTGGGTGGGTGTGTTCTAGCCTTCATTAACGCTGCCTAACTTTGGCTTGTTCAGACTGGTCCTGGATCTGTGTTTACATCCAGCCTTTTCAATCCAACACGATGATTCCCACCCATCCCTCGTGACACCTGCTTACTCATCCATGGGAAGGCTGGATATAAAACAGGATAATGCATGGGAAAGTATTTCAACCCTCTGGGAATTTTCTGGAAAAGTATGTAGGATACAGTTGAAAGAAAACGGTAGGTGCGCCCTTCCCCCTTGTCTTGTGAAATCCTTACGAAGTTTTGTGCACAAATGATCTGACACGACTGAGATTAAAACCGTTGTACGGATGTCAGTGTCAGATTAGGGTAAAATTAATCATGTTGACAAGTTGCTTTAACAAATACAAAAACCCTAATCTGGATATTCATTTCAGTAACTGTTTATCTTTTCAGTCCTGGCTCAATCTCTGTCTTATAGGCCTACCACAAACTTTTATGAACACCCTTATTAATATTTTGTTCCTGTAATTCACTACCAACACCAAGGGCATGGGTTTGACTCCCAAAAACACACCTACTGATAAAATATCTTGCATGCACTGTAAGTTGATTTGGATAAAAACATCTGCTACACCAAAAAATACAAAAAAAACTCAAAGCCCCATTATCACTCATCTAACAAGCAGTTAGTCAGAGGTTATGAATCACTTCCACCTAATGAACCTTCATGCAATGAATCAGCTGTGATCTTATTCCTAGATGGTGTAAAAGATCAGCAAAGAGGTCATAACCTCTTCGGCAAAGGGCCCAGACCAGAAGCAGCTCGTTCTGCCTCACCTTGACGTGGTAGTGCGCGTCCAGCAGGATGTTGGCAGGTTTCAGGTCCAGGTGAAGGAGTGGTGGGTTCATGCAGTGCAGGAAGTTCATCCCTACTGCTGTCTCATGGATGATTCGGAAGCGCAGCTCCCAGGGCAGAGGCTCAGAGGCCAGCAGGGTTTCCAGAGAGCCAGTCTCCATATATTCCATCACCAGTCCCTGCGGATCGCTGCAGATGCCGTACACAGGAAGTATGTAGCGGAACTTTGCCGCCTCCATCTTCTTCGCCTCCTCCAACAGTTCAGCGCGCTCCCTAAACAAGCCACAAATGAATCAATTAATCAGTCACACCTGTAATGGGGCGTCAATTGTTTTTCTGTAGTGAATACCTTTGTATGGAAGGACTTTTTGTGTGTGCGTGTGCGTACAGGTTTGGCTGTGCTCGTGTAAAAGGCCACATTAAAAAAAAATCTCACTAATATAATGAAACGTCAATTAATGTTAGCATGTGGGTGATAAGTGACCTGAAATTTAATCAGTCGAAAAGAGATGGTGATAAAGAGGCAAAATGGGGTGCAGCTTTAAATACAACTTTTAATATGCAAACTATTGCGTTGATATCCTCACTAGCTTCATGTCTATGTGTGTGTGTGTGTGTGTGTGTGTTAGTTAAAAAGTGAAGCAAAAACATTATTTAAATCAAAATTTTTGTAGCTCACTTGGTAGAGCAAAGTGAGGCACAAAGGTTGTGGGTTCGATTTCCAGGAAACAAATACACACACACACACAACACACACACACACACAGATAAAAGATATGTTGAAGGCAAGTCTCTTTGGATTAAACCATCTGCCAAATGCATAAATGTAACATAATGCACAATATGACAACACACCCCATTAATTAAAAAGATCACACAGAAATCACAGTAAGACACTTACATAAAAACAAAGGGCAGGTAATAAAACTCGTTGGGCCTGAGCATATCAACAGGGCTGACTCATTCCTGTTGTCCGGAAGACTCTTATGTAAAATCACACAATGTTTTTTGCCTGCGGGCCAAATGCCCTCTTTGAAATTAAATTCAGTGCAACTGAAATATTTGAAATGGCTTACATAAATCGCTTTATGAATGTGCCACAACCTAATGGCCATATATATTTGACGTCAACTGTAAATACATGTCAATATTTATGAATGATTGACACGAACTGCTACCTAGTTCTCTTTGTTCTTACACCAATGAACTTTATTAGTAATAAATCAGACATGTAGGCCACATATTTGAACTATTCAAATGGACGCGTTATATTCTAGGAAAGCAGCCACTGATGTTAAAGGGAGTTCACCCAAAACCCAAACTAAAATTCACTCATTTTTGGGACACTGCAGATCTCATACAGAACATCCAGATAAAAGCTGGTCTTTTACATGCACTGAAAGTGGATGGGGACCAGAGACAGCTGTGAAAAATGATAAAACATACTTGTTTGAAAAAACAAGTTAATCTCTGTTAATCTCTTTTGTGTTCCCAACAAGAATCAATGGCATTACTATGAGTCATTAAACATT
>JAZGTI010021203.1:0-10273 GCA_036877585.1 Botia kubotai | reverse complement strand
TATTCCTCTCTCTCTTTCTCTCATGTTCTCTTTGAAGTTATCCTGTCTTTCTGATACAACATTCCATGATCTGTTGTTGCCAAGCAACACATCTTGACACTCACAAAAATGTAATTCTATATTTTAAATAATGCATATAAATATAAAGAATTCACTAGCTTCATTTATAATGCCAAAACACTTCAGTACGTTTTTTTAGATTAAGAATGTGTTCAAATGTTAACAAATTGCATTGTGGCATTTAAAACTTAATTATCAATCTTGTCCTATTTAAAGTTAAATCTAAATAAATGAAACTATGCTAATTAGCTCCAACCCTCCAATCTTAATTACCCAACACCCAAATAAATCAAGGCCAGGATAACATGGAAATGACTGTTCATGCCCAAGTATCTTGCCTGAGTATCCCGGAAAAATTATCCAAAAAATGTGTAGCGTTAGTGATAAAACAAGACCAAGTGGAAAAATAGGGACAGTCGTGGCCTGCTGGTGAGAGAGGTGACCCTGAAACCAGAAGGTAGTGATTCGGTCCTAATGCTGGTAGGAAACAACAAGGTGCCCTTGAGCAAGGTCCTTTACCCACAACTGCTGCCCAAGTGTCGCAGTGCTGCCCACAGCTGGGTGTGTTTATGGTTTATAGTGTGCTCCAATGTGTGTGACCTAATTGGAGAGGATAAATAAGGACAGAGGACAAATTTTGAGATGGGTCACCATACCCGACCAGCATTTGTTTTAATATAAATAGCCTGAAGAGCTCTTGTTTTTGTGATTTGCTCCGTGTAAAAGAAAGTGTTGAATCACTCAGCCATGCTTTAAATAACTTTTAAAAGCCCCATCCATCTGAGATTAGAGAGCGTTCCATCATTGATGTTCTGAGAGGTGCTGCAGATGTTTCATCAGTGATTAAATGCAACTGAGAGGGAACATTAGAGAGAGCATGAGGGTTATTTTGGGTTATATGGTCATTTTACATTTTCATTCATGCATTTTGCAGACACGCTTATCCAAAGCGACTTGCAGTGTATTCAATGTATAAAGAACACAATAACACAATGCTTTATGCCAATTAAATATGTTGGACGAACAACAAGCCACAGAAAAGACTGGATTACAACTATGCCAACCGACACATTCTGAACATAAAAGAGCTTTATCATTCACTCATTATAGATAGATGATCATTATAGATAATCCCAGCATGTCATGGTCTAAGTTCTGATGACAACGCTCCTATATTGTCTGACTTTTAGGGTGTTAATCCAGTTAGTGGATTAAAAATATAACATGCTACAGCTGGCGGCAGAGATCTGACCTGGCTCCAGTTACAGTTATAATGCAGTCACTGTAAAACAAACTGTCTAGGTTACAATTCAATTAGTCTCACATACCCGACTAGACCTTCGAATGCAGCTAAAGGTCCTTAGCTTAAAATGGCTAAGAAGTTGAACCACCTAGACAGGAAGTTTTACATCTACATAAAACTGCAAACTTCCAACATCAGAGTTTCAAACAAGACGACAAGAGACAGAATCATTAACCATTTGGTTTTCTTTTGTTTTAATAGAAAAGCATCAGGCTGAAGGCTCCTACATCCAGCCCCTTTTCTGTAGAACAATGGACAATATTTACACCCCTTATAACCCCCATAACATCAGGCAGGAGACACAAAAACATTAACACAGTATTACGACTGAATGCTGTGACACCCAGCAAATAAAGCCTTTTTTCTTCATGGAAAGACAAATCAATCACAACAGATTGTTTGAAAGATTAGCCAGAAAACTACCACATAAAAAACAAAGAAAGTCTTGGGGGGGGGAAAAACAATGTAGTTTAGCAGGAGAAATATATACGGTTTAAATTTTTAACAATTTGGACAGTTTAAAAAAATAACTGAACAATGCGTCAAGTCTATAGGTTACACATGCGTTATGCTAGAACGCACTATTTCCTGTTCATTGTTCAAATGTATGCTTTATGAAACATGTCTGTTTAACACAATGTGAAAAGGGTGAAATGAATGGTTTAAACTAATAAAGAATTGGTCAACTGTCATTATATAGCTTTTCAAATCCACTGCATAACATCTGCCTTTATCTTTTAAAGGGACAGCGCACCCAAAAACGAAAACTCAGTCATTTACTTACCCTTAATTTGTTCCAATCCTGTATGACCTTCCACACAAAAAAAGTTAGAATAAACTCGGGAAAAACATGAGGGTAAGTAAATGTTTTCATTTCTGTGTGAACTATCGTTAAACAGTTTCAACAATCACAGCGCGATGAGAACTAGATTCTTACTAGATCACTGAATTTACTAATATTGATGTGGTAGCAAAGAAACTTTTAAATAATTCAAGCATTCTAAGATGGAGCAAACAAATCAATACAGTGAGTGCATCTTAAAACTGTGAAGATGTTTTTGTTTGGTAAAGCTCTAAACGAGACATGTATTTTCAAGACACTGCAGAGAACAGCCTTAGCACAATACAGTCAACTGTTGTACCACAATTAGCTTCTGAACACCGAGAATTAACTGGACAGACCACGTAAAAATACACATCTTTTCCTCAGCTGTCACATTTGTACATTTTTGTGCTCAATATGCCCTTATAAAATAACTTCTCTTTTATCAAAAACAACGACAACAACAGAGATAAATGCAGGAGACAGCGGTCAGAAAAACCAACAGCCAGAAAAAACACAGGCGTATGAGAGCTTTTCTTTGTTGATAAACATACACAACAGTTTCTGAACAGTCTTAATCAGTGTTGACAGGGTCACCAAGCAAAAGTGCTGAGCTGGAAAACAACAACAAAAAAACGCTGAGACGGTACTTTCAAACCCATGCAGAGGAAACATTCTTCTTAACCTTTAGGTTGATAGTCATGTGAACGTGCTCACCAGATCATTATGGAAGATATTTTAACACTATACTGATCCTTCTGGGTGAAATACTATGTTGAAACTACTATCTCCTGCTTTTAAGAAGATGACTTTATGACTAAGACGGAACTACTCGATAATTGAAAAGCTGAACAGCTGCCAAGACAAATAGTACAGCTGCCCTGTTGTTCTCCTTCAAGAACACAGATAAATCTTATGCAATCAACAGGAAAGCACAGTTAAGCAAACAACAGTTAAAAAACAAACAAACAAGCAAACAAAAGCAAAACAAAAACAAAGCTCTGAATACAACACTGTTGAAATTTAAGGATTACAGTACCAAGACATAAATGCACTGGTAATATCACCTGTTTACTAACAGTATCCTTTACCTGTATTTTCTGAAATCTTAAATACACATACCAACTCCTGAGGGACTATGAACCCTCACTGGCCCCACCCCCAAACTTCATCAGCCAATCACCTCCCTTGCCTAGCGTGCTTGACAGCTCCACATTCGGACTGATGACACGGGCAGGTTTAAGAGACTGTCTTTAATCAGCAGAAACTCAGTGTGGTCCTTTCATTCATCCCTTTCCAAAACTGCATTTAGTCAGGAGCACTTCATGTTTCCTCCATCATTCTCTACAGTGAGGTGGACGGCAGCTTTTTCACCCGTCTCTGTGCCAGGAAGGACGACTGGATGGGTTTCAGCTCTGGGGGCGGCTGGGAACTCTTCAGTGCAGAGTATGTGGCCGCCATCGCCCCCTATGAGAAGAGAGTGTGTAAAATGTTGGATATATATATATATATATTACATATATATATATTAACCTTGTAGTCGTGTCACAGACAATTTTGACGTTATTGTCCCATTGTTTAGTGGATAAAAACTTCTGCTATTTTCCCCCAATTTGTGTTTAAAATATGTTTATTCTTGTCACGGGAAACAAGGAAGCAGAATGAGCCAGAGACGACATGCCCAAGTAATTTCAGAAAGTAAGAAATAAGAGCCCCAACGGAGACTCTGGATTAAATTTTGGCGATTGTACCTTGACAAGCTTGGCATCTTGGTGTTGTAGCTGACTGTTGGGAAGCTTGTCTCTCTGCACAATCCAGGGATGCTTCAAAACCTGCTTGGCTGTGAGCCGCTGGTGAGGGTCCACGTGGAGCATCTTAGAGACCAAATTCTACAGGGAAAAGCATGTGGGTGAGGGAGAACCGAACAGGGCAATTTGATTGGCTGTGTGAATGGGGGCGGAGTCATGGCCTACTTTGGCTGCGTCAGACACTGCGTCCCAGTTGCCTCCTGTCAGGGTAAAGTGACCGCTCCCTATCCGACTCAGAATCTCTTCTGGAGTATCCTCTGGGCCATTGGCAAATGGGGTAAATCTGTGAGAGTTAAAAAGGGAAAATAACTTCACCTTCATTTTCACAATGTTCACGTGACATTATGTGAGAAGATTAATAACACTAAATAATTTTGAGATAATGTGTGTATTTGTGCTCTTACCCAGCAATCATTGTGTACAATAATACTCCAAGACTCCAAATATCACAGCCCTCATCATAGCCCTGTCTCTTTAGTACCTGCAACACAAAACGGTTCTTAACAGGCGAGACCATTTTTGAGGAAAAAATCCTAAAAACGTCATATTTCACTGGTAGTACAGAGTGTAATGGCACATGACACAAACTGTACTTTTGCTAGCATTAATTCCTGTAAAGAAGCCAATATAGTTCAAAGTGACGTGTTATTTAAACCATGTTTTCCATTAACATAAGTATAGTTCAAAACATTGGTGATTTAATGTGTTTATGGATCCGCACAGCATTCCACAGACTGTTGTGAAAAGACACTCTCACCTCAGGTGCTACAAAGTTGGCAGTATAGCAGGGCGTCATAAGGAGGCCGTTGTCTGCCCGGAGCTGCTTGGCAAAGCCAAAATCACAGATACGCAAAGATTCTGGATTTCCAGACTCATCAACATACAGAATATTGCTGGGCTTCAGGTCCCTGTGCACAACCTGCAGGAAAGCAGGAAATTAGGGTAAGATTTCAGGGAGGAGTGGTTTAATTGAATTGATTTGGCCATTTTTATACTTTGAAACCTTGTTTCTATTGTGGTACATCTGTGTCAATGTAAACTACTATTAAATCACACTGAGTGCTGAAAACAAAGAAGGGCCCAGGACGGAGCCATGTGGAACACTCTAAAGGGCAAAGGTCAAAGGTTTGCAAGGCTTTGCCCCAAGCCACAGACAAGATTTCTCTCCACAGGATAAATGTGATGGTGTGTTTTCTCACCCCTTGAGAATGCAGATATTCCACAGTCTTTGTGATGGTGTGAAGGACAGAACTGGCCTCTCTCTCTGAGAAGGACTTCTGCTTGAGGATTCTGTCCAGCAGCTCACCTCCTCTCATCAGTTCTGTGACCAGATACACCTGCTTTCCGTTATCATACACCTGCAACACAACACATTTTTCTCCCATTGCTGCAGTTTTAACAAAGACATTGCTAGTACAAGCTGCGACGCATGCATTACAGTCACATTGCATAGTGGTTGTTTATTTAAAGGTTTTAAATTAAATAGCATTTCTAGCTGAATTAATTACCCAGGGATCAAATAAGGATATTACTGTATATTACAGTAAATTATTGAATCAAAGGTCTTGCAGAAGTGTTTGTACTTACATCTTTCAGAGTGATGATGTTGGGGTGCTGGCCATATCTCAGCAGGATCTCAATCTCTTCAGATGGGTCAGTGCTGGTTTTATCAATCACCTGTCAGCGATATAAGTGACGTTATTTATAAATAAAAATCCAGATTTTTATTTTAAGAGCAACCAAAGGAATCCACTAAAAGCTGTAGTGATAAAATATAGTCCCTGACATTTAATGATGTCTATTGGGACTTCTAACCTTCACAGCATACTCTGTGTTGGTTGCTTTGTGTATGCAGCGTTTGCAGACAGAGAAAGAGCCCATGCCGATGTCCTCCTTCAGCATATAACCATCACTGAACAGAATGTTCTTACCGTGCAGCTGCTGCTTAGAGACAAACACACACATACACGCCACAATCAATAATAACATAGCAAACATATACACACACATATTGAATAAACAATAATTAGGCTCTTTTACACACAGACAAATAGGCTGATAGACACATACTCATACACATGTACAGTACAGAGAATGCTGGATAATAGCGAGTGATCTCACTGATGGTCTATCAATAATGAACAAAATGGATTAAAGCCGTTTAGTTTTTGCGCAACTCACACACACACTTCACACGACTAAAGACAAACTCATTTTTCACTTATCATCTCGTTTAACATTAAACCACTAAACCAAACCGTTAAAAAGCACTAGAGTTATTCTTACGTAAAAGTAATCAGAATATCGCTGTATAAATGCTGCCATCCAGTGGTCAATCATAGATAAATAATAACTGGGTTTCTCTGTAACCCTGTAAACGAAGCACTTCAGGTGATATAAACGTAACAATCTGCAGTACTTTGCAAATAGCTACAGTTAGATAGGCACAGGTAAGTTTAGTACACAGTTTAATCACTAATCACTTTATCACATATGTTTTAAGGCTATCTTTAAAATTGTGTGTTTTAATAATTAACCTGATGCGAGGAGTTGTAGTTTCTGAGGTAACAAACAGTAGTTTCAGTCATGGTTTCATACATGGGCTTGACGCATCACTCACCTGTACCACAGGGTGCGGAGGGGCCTGAATTGGCTGTGTCTTACCCTCTTCTTCTAGCATCGCCGTGGCAACAAAGCTGAAACCCCGGAAAAGCTGATGAGCCCCAGCACTGGGGGGAACACCTGGAGAATCTGAGAAGGACCACGCAGAAGAAAACCATGAAGCTCACAATCCAATTCCACATTTGAAAGATCCCCCCAAAACTGTAAATATACTGCGGTGAACTCAGGCTGAAGATCAGGGAGAAAATACTGTCCTCTGTTTCTATGGCTACTTTCTCCACGTAGAGAGAAACAACCGTTTTAAATACAACATTTAAATAAAATGCAGATTTAGCATTAAAATAAAGAAAGCAACTATGGAAAATATAACTGAAACTTTAGAATATTCTGTAATGTGTCTGACCTCTCACCTTTAGGTGTACGAGAGGTGAACTCCGAGTCAAAGTAAAAGGTGTCGTCCGGTCGGGCAACAGCCGGTCTGAATGGAGGCTTGAGCTCTCGCCTGAAGAGTTTCTGGAAACAATCGGAAGAAAGTGTCACTCAGATCTGGATGGTGGAGACTTTAATATAATCATTCCTGCAGCGCCGCAGACATCTGAGAGAAGTTCTTACATTCCAGTCAATGGTCACGAAGAACGAATGCCGTTTGATTTCTTCAGCTCCATCAGACCCAGACCCTGAAATAAATCCACACATAACATCTCTCAAACATTCAAATAACAAACTGCCTTCGCAAATGACGGCGATATATTTTCGAATGCATCAATACGATATATATTATAATGTGTATTATAATATGTGTTAAATGTTACCTAGTCTGTTGGTGGGGTTCCTCTTGAAGAGAGCTCTCAGTAAACTCTGAGCTTCAGCACTTAGAAACTGAGGCATACCCAACCTCGCCCTGAGGACCAAACCCAACACTGGATCATGCATCAAACATCACTATTAAAGCACATTTTTCTGTCACCTCAAACAGATCAAACATGTCTGCTGCATGATTAAAGCTCGGTCTTAATATTCAGCCCATTTTTTCCGAACGTAAGCGAATTTTCAATAAAAACTCAATGGATTCTCACTTCAGGATGAGATTCATCGTTTCCTTTCTGTCTTTCCCCTGGAATGGCAGTGATCCCGTAAGCATCTCAAACTACACAAAAGACAAGCAGAAAAACCCATAAAAACATCTCAACGACAAGACCGTGAATGCGTTTTGCTTGATGATCCTGCACGCGTTTGGATGTTTGCAAATGAGGAGAAATGAAGAGAAAAGGCTATATTGTAAAAACCCTATATGAGAAAATAGCCTGAAATTGTTTGTTTCACATTTTAAGAGGGCGACCACATCACACCCCGGAGCGCTACATTTGGACGTACCATTAACACCCCAAATGACCACCAGTCAGCGCTGTGGGCGTGTCCTTGTCTGTTGACGACCTCTGGAGCCATGTACTCCACTGTCCCGCAGAAGGAGTACGCTTTCTTCTCATGGTCGATGGCCTCCTTACACAGTCCAAAATCTGAGAGAAAACAACACATATTCAAAATCACAGACACTCATTATTATAACACGTATACGCCATTTCATTCAAATATGGCTGAATCACTGATCTGCTGGATGCCCTAGAGGAACCACAGCTCTGATACAGACTTACAAACTTAAAACCCCAATATTCTTCAGGTGAAGTCAAAGAGCAAACGGGTGTGATGTCATTTTCCAAAAAAATCGGGCCAAAACAAAGGCATTTTTGTAGTCTGACCAAACTTTCTGGGAAAACTTTGTACCACATGTTAAACATCTAACTGCTATTGGTCTAAGACGATGATGCAAAACATGAGTGTGGAGCCCTACCCTCTTTGATGCCAAAAGCTCTGATTCTGTCCTTATGCAGTTCGTCACATTTTAAAATGCTATCGTAAACACTTCCTTAATTTTTACCTGTGAGTTTGATATGTCCCTCTTCGTCCAGGAGGATGCTGGAGAACACAAAAAAGTAATAACTATACCAGGTCTCACAAACACATTTTTATATACAGTGTAGTGACACCAAATGTGATGTGTGAGTGCAATGCAAGTACTTCTCAGGTTTGAGGTCCCTGTAGATGATGCCCAGACCATGCAGATGATCCAGACCCAGCGCCAGCTCAGCCAGATAGAACTTCACATCTTCTTCTGTGAACATCACCTGAGAGAGAGAGAGAGAGAGAGAGAGAGAGTGTCAACACATACAATATATAACAGCGAGAGTGTAAAGGTCATTGTGCTGTGTTGCTGTGTATTAAAAATGTACCTCTTTTGACAGTCTGGTGAAAAGATCACCTCCTCTGAGGAAGTCCAGAATCAGATACAGTTTACCCTCCGTCTGAAACGCTGCACACACACAAAATGTGTATAAGGATTCCTCTATTACACATAATAGTAAACCTATTACACAGGACTAGAGGTGTGCAATATACTGGAACTGAAACGTACTCAATATTTATAGTACCACAGGGCGATAGCATCATTTTGCAAAATGTGGTACTAAAAATACTGCTGTTCTTCTGTGTTACATATATGTACAAATTATCTGCGACGTGTATCATCAAAACACATTTCCGAACACAAACAAAGTTTGTTTTCTAGCCTCTATTGAATACTAACTTCATACTAACTGCCCTTTTTATTATGTGACATAAAAAAGGGCCATGACAAAATATGTATATATCATTAGTAATACAGCATCACTCTAACTCACCATAATGGAGCTTAACCACAAATGGATGGTTGACGTCTGCCAGAATGTCTCTCTCCATTTTAGTCCTCACACGGTCCCTCACTGTGGAAAAAAAAAATTTCATGCACGTTCAAAAAGAAGAAAATTACGCAGAAACATTAATCAGCCATAGATACTAATAATAAACATACAGTCATTTTACACAATGATCACCCTCTAGACACTGGTGAAACATTAAAACTGCATTTATTATGATACACAGAGGAAGTGATGTCATCATCAGCTCTCATTAAAACCTGACTCTCTGAATGCTTTCAGAAGGAGAGTTAGAATCAGAGATTCCACTGTACAGAAACCAGAACACACTGCAGGTAAGCAGGGTGGGATGTTCCTGTCAAAGGGGTGCACACCAAACAACACAGGATGTGTGTGTGCCCGCAGGCGAGGTTTCGTTACCCTGCAACCTCACCGGCAACGACATGAATTTAGATTTGTAACTGAGTGAATGTGCTGAACTTCACTTGCACTACCTTATTTAAAGTGACACAAACAAGTTTTTTCAAAAATTTTGCATTTGTGTACGTCGAAACCACAAATATTGTTGGACTGTTTTGACTCATGAAACAATGTAACACTGAGAGGAATTACACACACGGTGTGTGTAAATCTCAGGGTGGGCATGTGATTATGGGGGTGTGGTTATGAGATTTGTTTTTTAGAACTATGAGCAAGAATGAAAACAAATAACATTTCAACTAATATCAAATGAAAGCAGCTGATATTGTTTTTATGTGATGTTTACATTAGCAAAGGAAGTGTGTGTGGTTTGTGGTGTGTGTGTGTGTGTAGGGAATATGTATGTATGTTTGTGCTGTACCTTTAAGAGTGGCCTTTCTCAGGACCTTCATGGCATAAAGCTGGTTACTATCAGGAGGTGTTATCT
>JAZGTI010021202.1:0-10273 GCA_036877585.1 Botia kubotai | reverse complement strand
GAAGGCTGGAACAGAGCCTCAGGGCAACGGAAACGCTCGTTGCCAATGGTGATGACCTGTCCGTCAGGCAGCTCGTAGCTCTTCTCCAGGGATGAAGAGGAGGCAGCAGTGCCCATCTCCTGCTCGAAGTCCAGGGCCACATAGCAAAGCTTCTCCTTGATGTCACGGACGATTTCTCTCTCGGCCGTGGTGGTGAAGCTGTAGCCACGCTCCGTCAGGATCTTCATCAGGTAGTCTGTCAGGTCACGACCGGCCAGATCCAGACGCAGGATGGCGTGGGGGAGAGCGTAACCCTCATAGATGGGCACAGTGTGGGTCACACCATCACCAGAGTCCATGACGATACCRGTAGTACGACCAGAAGCATACAGGGAGAGCACAGCCTGGATGGCCACGTACATGGCAGGAGTGTTGAAGGTCTCAAACATGATCTGCAGGAAAAGAACCAGAATTTTCCAGTAAGTCAAATCTCCTTTAAGTGGTCAATGCATTGAACTAATAGGCAATGCATGGAGCATAACTGGGCAGACAAGCCTCTCTGACACACCATGCTAAAAACCAGTAAAACCAGTGTTAAAAGAGCTGCCATGCAACGAAAAAGTGCAAAGAGGAATGAACCTTTTGAACCGAGATCATGGCAGAGAACAGAGAGCCTGAGAGGAAAAAGGAGAAAATAAACGAAAGGAGAAAAAGAGCGACAGAAAGAGTGATCATTAAACAGAAGGACCGTGTCACACCTGTGTCATCTTCTCCCGGTTGGCTTTGGGATTGAGGGGAGCCTCTGTCAGCAGGACGGGGTGTTCCTCAGGGGCCACACGCAGTTCGTTGTAGAAGGTGTGATGCCAGATCTTCTCCATGTCATCCCAGTTGGTCACAATACCGTGTTCAATGGGGTATTTGAGGGTCAGGATACCCCTCTTGCTCTGAGCCTCGTCTCCCACATAAGAGTCTTTCTGTCCCATGCCAACCATCACACCCTGGAGAACAGACATACAATTAACCACCAAGTCACACAAGTCGGAAAGATAATACATTTAAAACATCAATCAAATAAGATCTGCAGCTTTAAATTAAAAATGGCGTTTTATCTTGAACGTCCTGGGTAATGACTTTAAATGAGTGTCATTTATCTTCTGTGAAACCCAAATCTTTATCCCGTGATATTCCTCAAACTCTTCCTGCGCGTTCATTCATGCAGTGCACGCCACAGATTCAAATCTACTGTAGGAAACCAGAAATGAGATGTCATTGTACCTGATGTCTGGGTCTGCCTACAATGGAGGGGAACACAGCGCGGGGAGCATCGTCTCCAGCAAAACCGGCTTTGCACATACCGGAGCCGTTGTCAACGACCAGAGCAGCGATGTCCTCATCCATGGCTGTAAAGCAAACAAAATCGTTCGTTAAACGGCACGTATCGCTCTTGAGGGCGTTAACGGAGGGCGTCGCATCGCACGCGTGTGTCGATTATGGCGGCCAGCAGGCGGCGCAGGGTCGAAAGCGAGCGAGTCGAACCACTTCCTTTGTGTGACTCTATTACCTTATATGGCAATAAGTTTGCGCGGAATCAGAGCAACAGACGCGACCACTCCCAGTTTGACAGACCGAGATAAACGAACCGACAAAACCGACGATCACCGGTATAATCCCTCGATTCGGTTTCATACCGGTGAAAACACGACACAAGTGACCGACAGATGCGCAGGTATACGAGACCTGCGATCCTTTTAATGCAGTCTGAATGACCGGCCGCTCTTCGCTTACGCAGTTCAAGATTTAAGCTTTTTGGTCACGTTTTAATTGAATACTTTAGTTTGTGGCATTTTAGACATTTACTCTAACCGCAAAAGACGGAAGAACCGTAGGTCAGTTTGTAATAGTCACGCCCACCATTCATACCGCAACCGTTGAGACACGTACTGTACTTAATGTACATGTAACTGTACCACAAAACAGCATTAAAACACGTATAAAATAAACACATTAAAGCTACACTGACTGTCACACAAAAGGCTTCGCGTCTCAGATGTGCAATCTTTACAAGCTAGCAAAAAACAACTACTATCCGCGGACACCCAAATTATTGAGGAAAAGCGTGTTAATAACAGCTCGTGATCTTACAGTTTAAATAAAGACCATCATCTGTCACGCTTGTGCTAAACTTACATTACATTACATTACATTACAATAAACGTACATTACCGGAGATGAATCGAAAGCATGTCAAAGGTGTACTCGGCTTCAGTTTGTGTCAAATGAACGAATGAAAATACACCTAACATTACTTGTACAATGGAAAATAAATCGCTAAATAATCGACAAAGCCATTCTCACCTGTGAGTGTTGCAGGTTATTGTTGTAAAAAGGGAGAAAAGATCTTTACAGCGCGCACTGAAAACACACAATGCTGAACGCGCGAGGCGGGTCTCGGTTTTATACCCTGTGCGGTGGCCGGCTCCTTCCATATAAGGCAAACTTTCGGCATCGAGCGATGTGATTGGCCAGTCATCGTCCACTTGGCGAGTTTCAAGCGTATTGCTTGAAATTCAAGTTAGGGGGTTAATGTATGACAGCGAATATAAACCTGCTTAGTCAATTTTACAATGCATACTATTATAAATCCTCGTATTTAGGATGTTTAAACGGTTTGGAATGATGCACGGTTAAGCAATCGCCTTTGAGTGCAAAATGGTCGATTGCAAAATATGCGTTTTGAAGTTAATATATAATTTAACGATTGAATATCTAACTAACATGACTGTATGTCAGTGGCTGATTAAATGCATTGAAATAAACTCGCATTCGGGTTACAGCGATATCAGGATGTGTTAAACAGTGATGTGACAGCACGTTGCCTGTTTCTACTGTATTTTGCGAACAGATCTAACTCTTTAAGGTATTTAGCGCATTATAAACGACTGTTCAGTCTGCCTGTCTTTGTGAAGTTTAAACCACAGCATTGAAGAACAGGGATGCTTACAAAATGATTAGACACGACTGAGCTTAACACACTCCAGTGGTTATTTGACATACAACATAACAAGTCAATCGTTTAGGTTCAATACACATCGTTTTTGTTCGCCTATGCACAGAATAAATGTTGATCATGAATGTTTGTCGGTGTACATTAGACTAACGGTGTGGGCGTGGCTCTGTTTAAGTACGTCACTATATTCTGGCTATTAGGCGCTATTATTACTTATTCTTCAATTTGTGCATCACGTTGCATGTTTTATATATAATCACGAGTCATTTTCGCGCATAACTCTTTGGACCCGTTTGTAATTTTGTAATGCCATTACATTCAACATGCAGTATGCGGACTCGTGTTAGTTCAGGAATGAATGAAAAATGGGCGATTATTTTGCAGGTCGTTATTATCCGGATTTATCGTTGTCCGTACATGTTTAGATCGAGTATTATTAGCATAATATTAATTAATCAAGCTGATTGAAAAGCCGGAGGATACAAAAGAACGGGACGCTGCTTGCTTGCACTGGGTTTGCCTTGGATCACTTCCCGTGAACCCGGCTTTTGTGTAATACGTCACAGCCGATTACGTTTTACACATCCTCTGCCCAGCTGCATTTGCGCATTGCGACTTTAGACTCACGAGAAACCCTTTCTCTAAAAGTTCTCTCAAAGTGATCAAAAACAGGTCTTCCAGTAATGTTAGTAGAACGTTTTAAAAACCTTATTTTTAAGTTGTTAGTGGAAGGTTTTAAAAACATTACAGATTTTAAAAATGTTTGAATAACATTCTTACAACCAAGCAATAACTTCAATACAACATTTCTGGACATTTCTAGTACATTCAAAATAACATTGTTAATGATTAAACATGTAAACATTACGGAAATGTTTTTACAACCTAAAATTGTTAGCTGTGTTTCGAATACAGTACTGACTAAAACTAAAAAGACAACCAAAATGTGAATTTTTTTATTAATTCGCTTCTCGGGAGCTGATCATATTGATGCATGGCCACACGTGTCACACAATTTTCAGACCGCTGACCAAATTCCTAAATTATTACATTTGATCAGCCCTAATCCTGAAATTTTGATTACATAATTTTATTGACAGCATTGTTATGATGTCATAGTGCCGTGTTTGGTCAACACACACTTTTATCTGATGCGTGAGATTTATCTGATTATATTTTGACTATTTATGTACTAGAACCGATGACTAGACCATCAGGATATGTACAGCTTTCATTTCTCAGAAGGTCTTTGAGTCATTAAAGGGATACTGGTTTTGGTTTACCCAAAAATGACAAAAATCATTTACTCACTCTCATGTCATTCCAAATCTGTATGTCTTTTTGCTTCTGAGGAACACAACAGAAGATATTTTGAAGTATGCTGGTAACTAAACATCTGAGGCACCCATTGACTGCCATTGTATGGTCACAAAACTGCTGACACTATTCTCAAAATGTCTTTTTCATTTTTGGGTGAACTATCCCTTTAAGAAAAGATAAGTTTGGTCACAGAGGTTAATGAGTCATAGTTGCAGCTCATTGCCACGTTATTTATCATATATTCAATGTGCTCCAATACACATTCCTAATGTACGACATGAGTACAGTATATTTCCTGGGTGTGTACGAGTAAGTGTGGGAGTATCATGTTGTTTTGGGGAGGAGTTAGGGTGCGGAGATCTATTGGTAATATGAATTAGAATCACATGTGTGTTTATGATGGTTTATCTGTGTTTGTCTTGATTCTTTTGTCAGCAGATTACTGAAGCCCTTATAAGGATGTTTCGAACAGAAAGAGGAAGAGGAAAAGCGAATGTAACAAATCTGAGAGGAAGTCGCAGTAGTTTGTAGCAGAACTGACATATAAAGCAATCTAAAGCTAATTCAGGCCACTTTGTTAACATGTATAGCATATAAACTGTGTGGTAGGCTAGAATTAAATTCGTATGTGTCATCAATAAATAGTTTATTAGACTGGGCAACTGTTTTGACATAGGAGTCTATTAATTCTAATGGATAGCACCCATGTATACAACAAATAGCATACTTTTATATATAGCCTTATATGGAAGAACATACACAGTAGCTCAGACTGCCACACTGCCTGATTTTATTCAAATTTGTTAACATTTGTGATGATGTGCCTTGTTTCCAGAGACACTTTGTTCAGAGGTTATGCCCCTTTAAGAGTTATTCAGCCAATCTCCTTATAAGGTCATCTTTGGGTGAGTCACATGGTTTGGTGCTTTGAACGCCAAAGCTGTCACGTGACCCCTTAAAGCGGAAATTAGAAAGTGAGCGATTGCGACTCTTCTCTTTCTCTCGCTCTCTTTCTCTTCTGTCTCTTTTCTGTTTTATCATTGCATTTATTTAGTGGGTTTTTCTTTAGCTATTTCCAAACCAACATTATGTCCTGTACTGTACACCACACAGTGGGACAGAAAGACACTATATAAGTACATGCAGAATTACTACATTTGTAGTTGGCTTACTGATTAACTGTCTCCGCCCATCAGACCTAGATGACCGTATATGGAAACAGTGACAGGTAATACACACACTCGTATGGCAAGACCTGATAGGGTGGTTTGATGGATGTTCCTCACCCTAAGCAACAGGAACAGGTAGACTCCTAATATGGAAACATAACTAAAACGCTGGGGCAATGTAATCTTTTTAATGTAAAACGTGTTTGTAATAATACATTTGTACAGTAACAAACTTTTCCAGATTATCTGCTGTTCATGGCCATAGGCCTCCAGCTAACAGGGAACATTCTCAGAACGTTAGCTAACATTCTCTAATAGTTCTCTCAGTGTTATCAAATAAAGTTCTTGCAGTAAGCAGCTTTTATAATGTTACATGTATCTATATACATGTAACGTTATTCTTTGATAGCTAGTGGAACATTTTAAAAACATTACAGAATTGTAATGTCTGAATAACAATCTTACAATCAAGCGATAACGTTAATACAACATCTAAAAACTGGACGTTTTAAATGTCACTACAACATTCAAAATAACTTTTCTAACGTTTTTGTTACTTAATGGAAATGTTAGGAAAACTATTCAGAGTTCCACAGGTAAGAATCAATCTTTATGTTCTTCAATCAGGGCTATCGCTGGACAATGTCACTAAAAATAAGGGAACTGTCATTAAGTCACAAAAGGCAACACAATGTATAGTTAATGTATTAGGTGAGCTCTCTGATTTAACACACTAAATAAGGAACAGTGAGTCGCCTCTTACTCGGCTATCATCTAAGGAATGTAGATGTGTTGAAACAAGCACAAACGCATATTTGAAAAAAAAACAGAAGATTTACCTTTTCACACTCCTGCAGAGATGAACACAGTCTTAAATGAATTGATCTGTTTTAGAAATGTTCAATGCTGAAAATGAAAACTTCACATATTTGTGTGCACCGTAATCTTGCAAAATGTTTGGAAATCAGCATTTGCTCTATTTCATGATTTGGCTTTTGAAAGATAAAGGGATTTTTAATGATGTTTTATATGGATATCTAGAGGATATGCTGTGGTGTGTTTCCACTTCTACACTGTCATCAGTAGAGAGAGCTGTTGAGTCTGTGAGAGACAGTCAGCAGATATCTTCAGAGATTTATGTATGGTTGTGCTCACCTGTATGACACACAGATGGATTCTTGGGGTTCCAAAGATTCCTCGACGTCTCAGGATATCTGATTTATCACGGGCACAAATCCCCCGACAGACTTCAGCATGAAACAGTCCAGCCATATTTCTGACCTTCAGTCTTTGGACAAAGAGACAAACACAACATGCTTTTTTGGTATCTGGTTCAAATGCATTTGATCCAGCTGGTGTTAATGAAAGCAGAGCTCAGAAACAATATCAAAGAAAGAGCGTTTAACTTAACACTTATATATCCAAAAGTTCAGAAAAACGCCAGATTGTTTCTATATTTTGCAGCGAATTGTTAAAATACGCAGCAATTAGGGCACAAAATATGAAATCTGGCTTGCAGCATTTTACTTAATGGTTGCATCATTAATTCGACAGATTTGCATGCTGTACATCACTTATGTTTCATTAGACAGCAGTCAAAGGCGTATAGTTCAGTCAAACCAGATTTGAACTGACAGAATCTGGAAGCAAATCTAAAACGCAGAGCTTCAGGCTACATAACTGTTTTGAACATTAAGATGCTAAATGGAGCTTGTTTGATTCATATTATTCATGTTTATGAGGCAACATAACAGTGTTTTTTAAGTACTTATGGATGGCTGTAGGGCGCATTACTTACTTACCCATACTACTTGTAAATATGGTAACATGTGATGATGATTTGTCCTACTTTGTCCTAATCCAACTAGTGTTTGTTCCACACAGTTAACTTAGAGAAATGTGTGTGTATATATATATATATATATATATATGTATGTGTGTGTGTGTGTATGTATGTATATATAGACACACATGTGCATGTATGTAATATATGTATGTATGTGTGTGTAATATTTGCCACCTGACTTTCATTTTTGATAAATGACTATGTATTGGTTTTTATTTTAATCAGAGGCACAAAACATAATTTAACAAACGAAACATCAGCACATCAGTAATAAATAGATTTGAATGAAATCAATAACTGCACTTCTTTGATGTTTGTGCGTATGAGCATGTGCAGAAGAGAGAAATCAAGAACATTACCAGAGATTTCATTCAGAAGAAACACTCAGACAGAACACAAAACTTTTTTGCCCTTTAGCGGAGGGAGAGGAAAGCTGTTGTTTGCACAATACCTTTAACTTCCTGCTTCCTGTTCTTATTTCAGCTGACCGGAGGAAACATTTGGCTGTTTTTCTACAGTCAATATTTTAAGTCTTTTACAATGTTCTAATTATCTTGAGTTAAAAACACAGTTTTCAGACAGGTACAGAACAGTGACCTATTGTACACAAGCTGTTAAACAGAATCATTTATACCTATTCAATCAAAATGCTAAACTCTTTGAAATTAACTAATAGTAACTAAAATGATTGAATTAACTACTTCAGCCCAGCTAACAATTTTAGCTTTTAAGAACGTTTTCCTAACGTTTCCATTAAGTAACAAAAACGTTAAAAATGTTATTTTGAAAGCTCCAGGAACGTTCAAAACGTCCCGCGGTTTGGACGTTGTATTAACGTTATTGCTTGATCATAAGATTTTTTAATTCTGTAACGTTTTTAAAACGTTCCACTAAACGCTTAAAAATAACGTTTTTGATATATGATATATAATGTTCATAAATCGTTTTACTAACGTTACTGCAAGGGCGTTTTTGATAACTGTTAGAGAACGTAGGCAACGTTCTGATAACGTTCCCTGTTAGCTGAGAAGTTACACCGAGGAAAATGATTTTAAGGTCAGGTCACGTAGGAATATCTATTTAAGGTTCTCAGTGTTGAACAGTGTTCAGTGTTCAATGTACAGTGTTAAAACCGAGTCAGAGCTCCGTTTCGGGACAAAAAACTATATATCAAATCAGTGATATAAAACGAATGCAATCGACGAATGTGCCGCTTATGTAAAGTTATATGGCGCTTTGAGATGAGCTGGTGTTTTCTTCCCATAGCAACAGAGAGGATGCTGATGATGCGAAGCATAACGGTACCAGTGTGCAGTTTATTTCACTGGGGTAGATGAAGTTGTGCGAACAGGTGAACCTGTCTACACATATAGACCAGCAATCCACAAACGTAACCTAGACATACTCTCTCTCTCTCTCTCTCTCTCTCTCTCCCACACACACCATTCTCTCTTACGCGCCGTCGTGTATCACTTGTCACACCCGCTCTGAACCGCCGGTTACCGATTTTCAACGAACCGTAACGCCCTAAGAAACAAAATCATGTCTTCTGAAGGACTAGGCGACACCTTGGTGATTCGGTTCGGCCTCATAAATGCCGATAACAAATATCTTACAGCGGAGACGTTCGGCTTTAAAATTAATGCCTCTGCGACCTCCATGAAGAAAAAGCAAGTATGGACCCTGGAACAGTCCGGGGATCACGCCGACTCCAATGCCGTGTTCGTCAAAAGCCATTTGGGTCGCTACCTCGCCACCGACAAGGACGGCAACGTGACGGCGGACAGCGAGCATCCCGGCCCGGACTGTCGGTTCCTAGTCATCGCCCACGACGATGGCCGGTGGTCCCTGCAATCCGAGCCCCATGCGCGGTACCTGGGCGGGACCGAGGACCGGATCGCGTGCTTTGCGCAGAGCATCTCCCCTGCGGAAAAATGGAACGTGCACCTGGCCGTGCATCCGCAGGTGAACATCTACAGCATCGCGCGGAAGCGGTACGCGCACCTGTCCGCGAAAAGCAACGAGCTCGCCGTGGACCGGGACGTGCCGTGGGGCGTGGATTCGCTCCTCACGCTCGTGTACCTGGAACACCGGTATCATCTGCAGACCGCTGACAACCGCTTCCTAGCGTGTAGCGGCGCCCTGGTGGCCAAACCGGACACCGGCACCGGGTTCACGCTGGAGTTTCGGGCCGGTAAGGTGGCTTTCCGCGATGCCACGGGGAAATACATCGCGCCCACGGGTCCCACCGGGACCATGAAGTCCGGCAAGAGCGCGCGTGTCGGCAAAGACGAGCTTTTTGTCCTCGAGCAGAGTCACGGGCAGGTGGTGCTTACGGCCAGCAACGAAAGAAACGTTTCCATGCGCCAGGGTACGAAAACATTTCGGCTAATAAATAACGACACGATTACTACAATATGTTTGTAATTATCATTAATGCATTTCATGTCATTGTTTTAATTCTTGTAAATATACGCATTCTTTTTGAATAAGACCTTAAAGCAGAAGAGATTTTAAGTTGTTATTTCCTATCTATCTCTTCCTGTTGCTCTTCCCTCCTTTCTGTATTTCTCTCAATGTTTTTGTCCTCTCAGCTTGTGTTTCTCTTATGAAGCTGTTTTGCGCCTTTGCTCTGATGAAAGTCTACATCAGTTCACGTCACTGACTGAGAGATGCACGCGCTGTGACGCAATGTTGTTTTAGGGGTTGATTTGTCAGCGAATCAGGATGAGGAGTCAGATCAGGAGGTGTTTCAGATGGAGATGGACAGCGAGACGAAGCGCTGCTCCTTCCGATCCTGCAGTGGGAAGTACTGGAGCCTCACCCTCACCGGAGCCGTCCAGTGCACCGCCTCCACCAAGTAAAACCAGTTAACACAAAACAACTGGTCACTTTAAAATATACATGACTATTTATTCTAAACCAGCATCACTGTCTTCTGTAGGTCACAGA